>JANHZT010009219.1:65066-77839 GCA_032468215.1 Stegonotus admiraltiensis | reverse complement strand
CCACCCCCTCTCCGTCTTCCTCCCCCCTTTCGCTCGCGCCCGGTAACGGTCTCTAACGGTTTCTCACCCACCGCATTCTGAGGCAGCCGCTGGCGTCAGAAGCGGGGAATCTCGCGCCCGCACCAAACCGAGGGACGGGGTGGGAGGGAGGAGGACGCTGACACGCGGTGACCGCTTCGCTTGCCCTCGTCAGCCAGCCGGCCAGCCAGCCACCCAGCCAGCAGGCGGCTCGTGCCCGCCTCGCCTCTCTTTCGCTCTCGCCCTGTCCCCTCCGCAGAGCAGGAGGGGGCGGCGACCGGGCAGGGCAGGCGGGTGAAAAAAAAAGAGGGGGGGTCTGTCAGAGACCGGTGTCCCCCATGAGCTCCGGTGGGGGAGACGGTGGTAGCCCCGGCGGCGGGGATCTACCGCAGCACAAACCCACCTCGCCTTCTGTGCCGCCTGGGACAGCAGCTGGGAAAGCGACTGGAGTCCCGCCCGGGCCGGGCCCCAGTAACCGCTCCGCGAAGGGCGGGACTGGCCAGAGCGAGAAACCCGAGACCCGCTCGGTGTGTAGTAACAGCAGCTGGGAAGCCGGCGGGGGCGGTGCCGGCCCCATCTGCAAGATCTGCTTCCAGGGCGCTGAGCAGGTGAGCTCTGGGGTAGAGACGGGCTCAGAGAGGAGCGGGGGGGGGAAGTCTTCCATTGACAAGGGTGGGCAGGCAGATTTGCAGCCTGCCATCCCCCCCCTCATCCCACCCCCCAAATCAGGCAGCAATTGTAGTCCTGAGACCCGATTGGGAACCACAGAGAGTCTCATGCTTCTAAATGACAGGTTAAGATGCCTTAAATGACTTTCAGGGAGGAAGAAGCAGAAAAGGAGGGGGGGGCCGCACGCGCCTCCGCCCCCGCTCCGTTTGTTATATCTCCCTTAAGGAATACTGCTTCTTCAAATACGATTGGTGAAATAGTAGTAACTCCACGGGCTGCTCATCAGCACCACGGACAGCGCCGGGGGGGGGGCTGCTTTAGAAAAGCACTGCAGAAAAGAGGAAGTGAAGAATCCGGTTTCTGGTTTCGCCGCTGGGTTGAATCATCATAATATTGTAGTAGGCGGGGTTAAGCTCCCAGACTAGACATGCTACCTCTTATATGACGAGGTGATAGCATGGTGGTGGCACCTTTCGACATTCAGTAAGAACAAGTAAGGGTAACTTTCTTGTTACAATGGCAAGTTGCATAGAGGCTTGCTAATACATCTGCAGGTCAAAGAATCCGTTATTAATTAACCATTAGCTGTTTTCCGACATACATCTGCAGGGTTGAATGCCCTTCAATCAAGATAACTTATGCAATTCACTTAAATAAATAGGTGGCTTAGATCAGTATAAACTATCACCTTATAACAGCCCAGTTTTGTATACTTAATAATGCTGCAATATGTGTGTTTGTGTGTGCGCCTATATAGATATTTATTACTTGGCCTGTGTTAATTTTTATATGGGAGTATCAGTATGAGTGCAGCCTAGATCAGGATGCACCTTCATTCAGATCAAGAATCACACTTATGTATAGCAGAAATCACATTCCAAAACAGCAAACTAGACCAGGACTAAAATAAAAATTGTTTAATTTGAGGGTAAACCTCAGATCAAAGTAATTTAATACAGACAATATTATTGCTTTCCCAATGCCACAGTAAAAGGTAAAATTTTGTGGCAAGTTTTCACAGTTTTGGGGATGTGTACTCCTTAGTGTTTTTTTTCTGCATGGATATTAAGGAACTTAGTATATGCTTAGATTACCACCTGATGAAGTTTCATTTCCCCCATTCCAGAGGAGGATCTATTAAGATGAACTGACTCCAGAGGTTTATGAAATCTGATAGATTCTTGAATTTCCAGTGTATTTTCCTGAAGCAAATATCAATTATTCCATTAATGTTTCTGATGATATATGGACTGAGAAAACAGAAGGGCCTTTCAAAGCTTAACTCAGTTCAGTGAACTGCAAACAAGTGGGTTGTAAATCACAGAGATATTAATGGTTGTAAATTGTACATCATCCTGAAAATTGAGATTGAGAATAGCAGGGAACCAAGCAGTAGTAATGTTTCTAATTCATGATAAGAATTAAAATTCCAGCAAGAAGTACCAAAAATATCAGGTTCAAGGGTAGCAGATGTCACATTTCATCCAAGAGTCAGGAAAAGTACAATTTTAGAAATGGTGCCATTGGCAGAGTACCCAAGTAACTTTCTCATCCCATCCAGGGACATCTCATAATAGGCCTGATTAATTATGATTGGACTCTGCAAAACTTTTGCTTCAGTTCCAGCTTTCAATCTTTTATATTTTAATCCAGATCTGATCTTGTTCCCAGTCCTAGATGGTCTTGCCTTTTCTACAATTAGATCAGGAATGTAAAGGTCTGTATCCATTGCATCATGGTACATTAGGCTCCTCAGCTTCTAAGATGATAGGTTCATTTGCTTAGGATTTTTATATATGTAGCTGGACCCTGAAAGAGCCATTGAGACAATCACTAAATGTCCTCTTTGACAATGTTGAAGAGCCGTGGTGGTGCAGTGGTTAGAACGCAGTATTGCAGTCTACTTCTGCTGATAAGATGGCTGCCAGCAGTTCGGCAGTTGGCTAAAGGTTGACTCAGCCTTCCATCCTTCCGAGGGCGGTAAAATGGGGACCCAGATTGTTGGCGGCAATATGCTGATTCAGTAAACTGCTTAGAGAGGGCTGTAAAGCACTGTGAAGCGGTATATAAGTCTAAGTGTTTTTGCTATATGAAATATAACACACAAACACATTCTCAGGTTTTCTGGAAATGGTAATAAAGCTAGCCAAGAAATAACTGGATTGTATATGGTTCAAATTTATATTGAAACTGAGTTTGGCTTAGTATATTCAGTTACATCTACAATGGCAACAAAAGTCTTATTTTGTATCCTCCATTGCCTTCTTAGGTAGCCAGGCATAATTCTTCAGAAAACAAACAAACAAACCAATTTTCTTATTGCCATTTTCTCTGCAAGGCTCAGTGCAGGAGTCCTCATACACCCTTGGTAACAGATTAGTGAGACATTTTGAGGATAGAATAATTTATTTTCATGGTCCTTAAAACACTGTTTTTGATATCCATTGTACTGAAGTATCTAGTATGTGTCACGTGAGGTAAATGAGTGGGATTGTTTCCAGTTTTCATAGTATATGGGCAAAATGTTTGTAATATATTGCCTATTCTCGAATAGATACAGAGAGTTGTAGATGTATTATGTAATGGAATAGTTCCACCAGCTCAGAAGGAGTCAGTGATCTGTTCATTTCTGAAGAGGCTGTCTCTATGTTCAGACAATTTTGTCCTATTAGGATAATATACTTTGGAGAAAATATATTTGAGAAATTAATATTGTGAAGTCAATGCCCATGTATTGATAAAAACAGTTTTTGTAAAATTTAAAAATAGGTTTATTTAAATAAAATGTATAATGTTCCCCATTGGCTTTTGCCATTGATTTTTTCTACAGCATATGTTTCTTTCAGAATTATGGTTGATTTATTGAGAAATACAGCTTTTATGAACCAATGACCTCAACATTTTTGTATTAAATCTTCACAAGAGGAAGACCATGTTGGCATTTCCCAAATTCTCAAATGGTTGCAATCCCTCAACAAGAGTGAGTTTGTCATTTGAATGTACTCACAAACACAGAGCTGTCATTGAATGCCCAGATAACTTCTTTGGCACATGCACTAATTATGCCTTTTCCTGAACAGAGCCAACCAAGCTACTGTTGTGCATGTATTGCCAATTTTATGTTTTATTTTTGTAATGTACTGTTCATAGGACTACCCTTGCCCTGGATGTTACAGCTAGGCATAAATAGCAGCCATATTGCTGAGTAGAATGCCTGTTCATATGACATGTTAAATTTCTGTAGAAGCAATTGCACTAGCTGCCAGTTAGCATCAAACCATATTGTAATTATGACATATAAAGCATTAAGTAATTTGGGATCAGGATGCTTGATAGAATGCTTGCAATATTAAGACTTACTCAGTCCCTATGATAATTGGAAGATATTATATTGTAAGTTCCCACTACCACAGAGTATCATTTTATAATAATTCATGGACAGACATGCTTGCTCTCTACAATCTGTACCACTCTTTTTCTTGATATTAGCGAGGTCCCTACTGTTGGCATTTTGTAGATGTTTCTACAAAACTACCTATCTACCTATCACTTCACACATTTTCTGTATGAATATAGTATGAAAATATTTTTTGACATAAAATAATAGTTTTTTTCTCATCGTATTCAATATCTTTTGAGAAAAATCATCCATTATCCATTATTTCTTAAATGCTTTAAAAGTATTGCATATTGCATACTATTTTTCATTAATGAATGCTGTGATTTTTCTAAAATCTATAGCATTACCATTTTCTCACATCACATTTATCAGTTAATGACCTTGAATTAAACTTTGAACCATTAAACTACAAAAAAGCTTTATTCTTTATTCCTATCTCTGTCCTACTTAATTAATTTTATCTGTTCATTTCACATTTACCCATGGAGCTGAGTCCCACTTTGTCAGTGAACTGCTTTTTAACTAATATTACTTTATATCAAGTTAAAATTTATTTATGATCCAATACCAAATATATGAAAAAGACTAACAATACAATAAATACCATAAAAGAAGAAAAATATTGACAGAAAAGTATTACAAGAAAATACAGTTAACAATAGCATGGGGGAGAAACTAGATGACTTCTATCAGCTATAGCACTTGACAGCAATTTTACAATCTTCTTAGAAGTTTCTGAAGAATGGTCACCCTAAAGAAGAGCAATGGCAGTATGGCATGTTTTTAGTGATCTGGTGTAACTCATTGTGTGTGTCAGCAAATGGAGAGAGAGAGAAAAAAGAAGAAGCTCAATTCTAGCCTTGAAGGACAGGTGTACTGTCCCAAGGGCTGATATGTTGACCTGGCTGGTAGCCAGAATTGTTGTGGGGCAGACATAGACAGCATTGCCATTGGCCGGGGCTTGCATATAGGTGTGGGGATCTAGATCCCAGGGATGAAGATCTCCTTAGTTGCTGGACAACATGATACTAGTTTAACCCAAAATTGGAAAGCAAGCAAGACTGGGGAAAAATGAGAGGAGAAATGAGGAGACAAAATTACAACTACAAAGACTATTGTAAAAGGTAATGGCTGGAGAAGCCAGAAAGAAAATCCAGAAGAAATGTTGATGTGTGTGGAGCAGTTGTCAGTTTGTGGTTGTAGAGAGAGAAGAGAAAACAGATGACTTTCCTGGGGGAATAGAAGCAAAATCCCAGAGAGATGGCATATGGGTAGGAGGAAGATGGCTGGCTATGGACAGTGTCAGACTCTTTGGCAAAGCCGTAGTCTCTAGGGAAGGAATAAGAAAAAGGTGCCCAAGAGAAGTTCATCTCCTAACAGAGGAGATGCAGATGATGATCAGCTGAAGAGATCCAAGGAAAGAATATTAACAGCATTTAGCACACTCATTCATAAATCCAGCATATTCCTTCCTTTAATTCTCTTGTGGTGATTCCAGAAATGGGTAATGCAGACAAATTGAAGGAAGAAGTGAAGCATTTAGGAGAAGATTTAGAAGGAAGTAATCTTTAGAAAAGAGTTGAGAAGAAATCTAAAACTAGGTAAAAACCAGGATCTTATTGTAAATATCTATTGTAAATAGTTTTGTTGCATATAGTGAAAAAGCATAAAAGCCTCTACTGCCTTGGTTTCCTTGTGTCAATTGTCATCCTTGTACTCTTGAATACACATTCAGTTCTAAAAGAATCCAGTCACACAATGACAGCCCTCTTTGTTACAACAGAATTAAAGTTGTTAACAATTGTAAATATTAAGTTCAATTGTCACTGGGTAAAACAGACAATGTAATAGCACATGTGAAACAGATTCTTTCTCCCTGCCTGAACAGAAAAAAAACAACAGCTTTCATAAGGGAGACTTTTAAATACCAGTGGTTTCTCTAATAGGTAACATCTCAATTCATGCCACGACAAATTGTCTCCTTTGAGGGGCATATATAATACTGAAAAAAATATCTAGGACAGTCCAGGGAGGGGAATCAATCGTACTATAAAAGGGGTGGGAAATAGTGGCTCTTTTATTTTGCATATCTAAATCCTAAATCATTTGCTTCAGTTAAATTAAAATTTTATCAAGACTCAACTCTAATAATGGTGAGAAGGAAAGACCAACACAAACCAAATTATCATTAATTTCTCTTTTAGGATAGAATAGAACCTGTCTAATAAGATGAGATGAATGAAGGAAAGTCCCCATTTGACTTGCTTTAGCCAAAATTTGAGACAATTACATCTTAAACAAGCCCCAAGAAAAATGCAGTCTCGTTTCAGTTGCATTCAAGTGTTAAAGATTGAATAATGGACTCATTAATATTAACTTTTTCAAAAACTAAGCAGCACTGATCTAGGTTATCCATATATTAATAAAACTCTCATGTCTGTAACCTTTATCTGGGGGAAATTGTACATCATAGGGCAAAATCTTTTCAATCAAGGTACCTCAAATGGGCTAACTTACAGAATGCATCCAAAATTGAGGAAATATGTCTCCCATGGAATTGCTTTTTAATTTTTTTAAAAATAAAATTTGGCAAATTTTATAAAACACTCTATGACACAAACGTTGACAAAAAGTATTTTATGGTGTAATGCAAAATGCCATGAAAGATTTCCTGTGCTCAACTCCTGGTGCTTGATTGTACTATACAGATCGACATAGGCTACTTCTCATTCTACTCATTCTCTTTTCACAGCAGCGCGTATTTTTCTCCAATCTTTTTAATATGCTTTAATTGGCAGTCTATTTGAACATCTTTTCTTTTAACATATAATTTCATGTCTAGATAATAATGGCTGTTCTGAAATTTAACATCTGTGCTAAATATATTGTTTCCTGACCTAGACAAACTTATCTGCTTCCCTTGCAGATCTTGATCTGTGAGCAAGTGCTTTTGGTTGAGTTCATTCTTCCACTAATTTTAGAGACAATCACAGCAATATTACTGAAGGAGGAAGGCAGCACCATCATGGCTATTTTTTATGAAGACAATGTAACTATCTGTAGAAGATCTGAATAGCAGAAACATCTTTAATCTCCTCAATTAAAAACTGTTAGCTGCTTTGCTCATAAATTTAGCCTGGTATGAGGGAAGTGTTTTTTGTGAGAGCTTGATCTTTCTCACATCTTGAAGCAAATCCAGTAGATCCTTAGAAGGCTGAGAAGACCTTATTCTATTTTAGAGCAGATCTTCATCTGCTGACACGATAATCTTCATTCTGAGTAGAATCTACATTGAAGGCCTAAATGAGAAAGAATGAAATACATATCTTCAGAATCATAATACTTCTCTTTTCATAGATGCCATACAGGTAGTCCTCGACTTGCAACAGTTCATTTAGTGACCATTCAAAGTTACAACAGCACTGAAAAAAGTGACATGACCATTTTTCATACTTACGGTCATTGCAGCACCCCCATAGTCACATGATTTACATTCAGATGCTTGACAACTGACTCATATTTATGACAATTGCAATGTCCCAGAGTCATGTGATCCCCTTTTGTGACCTCCTGACAAGCAAAGACAAAGGGGAAACCAGATTCACTTGACAACTATGTTACTAATTTAACAATTGCAGCAATTCACTTAACAAATGTGGCAAGAAAAGTCGTAAAATGGGGCAAAACTCACTTAACAAATTTCTTACTTAGCAACTTAAATGTTGGGTTTAATTATAATTGTAAACTGAGGACTACCTGTAGTCTAATAATTTAAGGATTACAATCTGAATTACTGCTGTGTATTAGAATTTTTATATATCCTTACAGTTGTTACATGCATATGTCTATTTACTTAAGTAAAGTCTGAAATCTGATAAATGAGGCAACATACAAATTTTTGTATTGTATCAATATTTGAGCCAGTTTTGATTTCTTCGAAATGATGAAATAAAGATAGACAAGACTTTAAAACAAACAAATAATCAAGAATGTTTTTGAGAGCCAGGTGCTGTAGTGCAATTTGGGTGTAGATTGCTAGACTAGGAGCAGAGAAATCTAGTTCTCCCTAAGAAAACAGCCAGTTTGGTGATTTGAACAAGTCATTTCCACTCAACCCTCTCAGATTCTGACAAGCTGGTTGAAAAATAAAAAGTCTTGTTACTTCACACATTGAAAAACTTTGTTGTGAGAACCAAACAAACATAGTGCAAAAATAGATCCTCAATTGTGGGAGAAACTCAAGTCTAAGAAAAACAACATAAAGAATGTTTAGTTATGAGTTTGTATTTTTCATTCCATAGTTGAGATTAATTTGAGAATAAGAAAGGTAACGGTTATTGCAAATGAATCTGTAAAATGAAGTTATTGAAAGAAAAAACTAGATTTATTCAGCCAATAAGACCTTTTTTGAAAAAAATGTGTTGCATTTTGGAATTTTAAAAGTTTAATATTTAAATTTTTAATCTTTTTCTAGGGTGAGTTGCTAAATCCTTGTCGCTGTGATGGCTCTGTAAGATATACACATCAACTCTGCCTACTGAAGTGGATCAGTGAAAGAGGATCATGGACTTGTGAACTCTGCTGTTACAGATACCATGTTATAGCAATTAAAATGAAAAGGCCTTGCCAGGTAATATAAAATAATTTCTACTATCAATATATCACATGAACATAACACATTTCTTTTAACCATTTCTTCTCATGATAAAATTTAGGGAAAAGTCCATTCTCTCAATCTGCAATAATCTTTTAAAAAATGCATAAGGGTACCAGCACAAAATTTCCTCCTAATGCAAATGACAAAAGGTTTTTCCCCTATTAAGAAAAGAGACGTTATCTCCCTAATATGCTGGATGCCTTGTAAAGTAGGTCAGCTGGACATATTCTCTTTTTATTGTAGTAGCTGAGAAAATTCCTCAGAGATGTGAGGCAATTAAAGTACAAGCTTTACATTTATATTACCTTTCTTCTTTGCTAAAATGGTAGAGTTTTGTATAGTCTGCCCTGGGTGTCTGATTGATCCAGAAGGCTTCCTGAGGGTGCTTGAGGATTTCCCTGTAATCTGGTGGGCAATCCTAGTTGCTTTCTAGAATAAAGAAGTGACAAGAGTGCTGCCAATATGAAAAGTCCATTGATTTATCTCTGAGAAATGAAAAGAATGAAGAGATCTGTAGAATAAAAATAGTGAGAAATAAACAGTGAATATGATAGGAGCCTATGTTTGGGCCTACCTTGAGACAATGCAATAGTATGCTGTTAATTGTGTCATAGAATGGTATGCAGCTGTCTTGTTTTGAATAACTTAGTTCGTATTGGGGATGAGTGGTTGGGACAATACTCTTGCTGTTCACTGTGACATGTCTACCTGTATTATTATTATTATTATTTTTATTTTTATTAGTCAGTCAAGCCAGATGTTTACAGTGGATTTGACATTTGTATACATCTATCAAGTTCTTTCTAAGGACCTGAGATAGGCAGATGTTCTTGTTTGATGGTGTTATTGACATCATTGCAGGATGTTAGCTTTTCCAAGTAAAAATGCTATTTGGCATTGACTGATGGTGATTTTGTCAATGTTGATGGTGTTCAAATGATGCTCCATATGTTTTAGGATTGCACCCAAGGCACCTATTACTATTGGTTCTGCTCTAAAGATTCTGCCAAAATCAAAACTAAGTCATCTATAGTAGCTCTTAACTTTTATGATTCTTTCTTAATTTTTATACCTGCGATCTTTTCATATTGTATTATATCTCTATTTAGTATTTCAAGAACTAAAATAAATAAGAGAAGAGATAGTGGGCAACCTTCTCTTGTTCCTTTTTGTATTTCACATGGTTTAGTTAAAACTGTGTTCATGATTATTTGTGCTGTCTGTGAGGTGTTAATCAATAGAAAGAAATTGTTTCTCAACCTAGAAAGATAATCATGATAGTCTATTATACATTACTACCTCAAGTCATGCTAGAAATGGTGTGGAAATCCTGACCTGGTGTCTTGAGATGGTATAGGTCTAAATGAGCCAAAACAAATTGAATCTGAATCTTAACAATACAGAAATAGCCAGGCTTCTGGTGATTGCTCTGGACAAAGTTATTTGTCCTTTGAATTTTGGATGTCTTTCTACACTTATGATTTCTACTGGAAATGGAAGCCATGACCAGAGTGGCATTTGCCCAATTGTGCTGATTGCAGCCCTATCTGCCAACAGTGACTCATGCCAATGGTGCAATCCAAATTTTTTTACTACTGGTTCTGTGGGTTTGGATTGGTGGACATGGCAGGGGAAGGATACTGCAAAATCTCCATTCCCTCCCCACTCCTGGGGGAAGGATATTGCAAAATCTCCATTCCCATCCCACTCTGGGGCCAACCAGAGGTGGTATTTGCTGGTTCTCCAAACTACTCAAAATTCCCGCTACCAGTTCTCCAGAATTTGTCAGAACCTGCTGGATTTCACCCCGACTCATGCCCTCATCACTATATGAATAGGCTTTGTAATGTACTCTGCATCCCATTGCCTCTTAAGAGGTCCCAGAAATTTTAGTGGACACAAATGTTAGTGTTGAGAGCCAATTCTCCAGTGAGTGAATCCAATTCAAAATGCTGTTTTTGGCTTATAAAGACTTATATATTTAAGTTCAAGGATACTTTATGGACTGTCTGCCCAGCCTGGACACAAGCAGGAAGGGGAAGCTTTAGGGCAGTGGTCACCAACTGATGGTCTGCAGAAAAATTATTTGCATTTTTTATATTGCACTAAGTCAGGGGTCCTCAGACTACGGCCCCTGGGACAGATGCATGCAATGAACACTTGTGTTTCTGCAAAGTCTCCTCATTCGGGGTCTTTTTGTATGGGTCGGAGGAGGGGAGAAATACTGACTTGGGGTCTGCTTCAGCTTCCTGGTGCGGGGCTTTGGGTGAAGGCTGGAGGGAAGTGCTGCTGGTGGCGAAGAGCCAGAGGGCCTTGTTCCAGTGGGACTGCATCATGGCCTGGAACTGGCTGACCATCTCAGCCTGCTGAGCCTCCAGGCCTTGCACTCCCGCAGGTTTTCCCTCTGCTTGGAAAGCCTATGCTCGTAGTCCTCAGTGAGGTGCTTCTGCTGAGCCTCCTTCTCAGCCAGATCCAATTTGAACTGAGCTGTTTTGCCAACTCTTTCTTGTGGTGGCTGCTTAGCTCCAACAACTGCTTCCTGTTGGGGCCCTAAGGAGCCCGGGAGAGCAGGCAAGGAGTGGCTGGGAGGGAAGGGACAAGTAGAGGATGGCGAGGGGAGGGACAAGTAGAGGGTGGTGAGGCACCCCTCTATGTGAGTGACATTGAGTTGGCCATGCCCACCCAGTCATATGACCACCTAGCCACACCCACCCAGCCAGTCATTAGGTAGATCATATTAGTGGTCCATGGGATTTAAAATAATGAATTTAGTGGTCCCTGAGGTCCAAACAGTTGGTGACCCCTACTTTAGGGTCCTGTCCCCATGAGAATGCAAAGGGACAAAGAGCCTAAGGCAATCCTTCTGATTCATAGCTGCCTGGTTATACAACACCCTACATTAGAGATATACTAGGAGCCCAACTTATTTGCATTCCATAGAGCAATGAAAATAGCTTTATTCCAGCAGGCATTTGGCGATTGATAGGTACTGTTATAACTACATGATGTTTGAGCTTCTGGTTTTTTTTAATGTGGATATCAGATTTATATATCTTTTCTTTTTAATCTTATTATGAAGCTTTTAGAATCTTGAGAGCTGGGTGTTGCTTAAATTCATATAAATATGAATAAGTTCCTGGAAATGAGATAGCATTGGAAGCAAAAATCTCCACTAATGGACTAGTGGTCTGCCCTCATTTCATTCCCTGTTAGGTAGTGAGGTGAACACAGGTTTCCACAGAGCTGGACAGTGGGTGAACAAATCTTTGTTGGATTTGTTAGAATAACCACCCAGACTCTAGCTCATGATAAATTACTGAAGAATTATGCCAAGGATTAAAAACAAAAGCAGCTTAACATGTACTACTTATTCTGAAGTATGAAATTCACAGAACACAGAGGGCATGTACAGTTGTATCATAGAATAACTACATGCAATATTCAGCAGGACAAGGGAGTAATGAAATTATTCCAATGTTTATTTGGCTACACAGGAAAAACAATTGTCTTTTCTTACTATCTATCAATCAGGAAGAATCTTTCTCAACCTAAAAGCTAGAAGATGTATTTTATCATTTTACTTACTAAGCTCATACTGTATATGTCTCTTTGGTTATAACTGAGTCTGGTTGCTTATCAGAACCCTCTTGGATTCCACATAACTGTTTTCTACCACTTTTTTGCAACAACAACCATCACTACTCATAATGGATTCTGAATAGAACAGAGTTGGCAAAATGACAAAATGGTCAGGTTTTTTTTATCCCAGGTCAGATTTGCCTGGAACATCTGAGATGTTTATTCTGATGGATGGCTGAATTGATTAACAATTTCTCCATATTTGTTACACATATCCATATTTTTAACAGCAATCTCCCTTCCCCAATTCACCACTTTGTCTTTTTCTCCTGGAATTGTCTTCTGAGCCTTGCGGTTCTTAGTTTCTGTGTGACTCCTCCTCCTCCTCCTCCTCCTCCTATTATTATTATTATTATTATTATTATTATTATTATTATTATTATTATTATT
>JANHZT010009219.1:53021-64966 GCA_032468215.1 Stegonotus admiraltiensis | reverse complement strand
TCCTCCTCCTCCTCCTCCTCCTCCTATTATTATTATTATTATTATTATTATTATTATCCCTTTGTTCCTTTTCTTTTTACCTCTCTAGCCATCTCCAACTCACCATTATAGCACACTAAAAATCTGCAATCCCTTCTCTAACCAACCCTCCATCTCTGCTAGTTCTTAACTTGGATGGAATGTGTAGTTGAAGAAGGAGTGAGGGGGGAATGTTGGCAGAACTACTACACCTTCCCAGGGAAGAGGCAGAATATTCCAGAGGGGGACCAAAGACTAAAGACTCAATAATCCTGAACTGCATGAGACGGGAGAAGGAAATGGTTCAGGATAGCCAATTAAAACCACTTATTACTATTTTTTACTACTACGGTAGTTCACTTTAATAAACCTTTAATGGTAAAGGAAAATTTAATTAAACTGTGCTATTAGCTTTTCTTCAAGTCTTAATTAAGCACTCTATTAATTAAGCAAATACATTAATATGCTCCTCATTGTCAATTAATTAAAATAATTTTATCAGTCCTCTTTAGCTATCATCAGTATCAGAAAAGAGGTACAGATTTCTCTAACCTCTTTTCTCCCTGTTAATGGTCATCTATATATTTGCAACCCTAAGATGCATCAGGATACCTACCCTAGGATAATAGAATAGAATAAAATTATACAATAAAATAACATTATATCTCACAAACTCTAGTTTTAAATTGTGTAGCATCATTCTTTATATTGAATCTGAACATTCTATTACATCTATGAGAGTAACAGTTGCCCAGAATTCTACAAGTCTGACTATTCTTCATTACTTAGTTAAATCTGTAGGATTAATGGAGCTCAGATGATTGAATAGGATAGGGGATAAGAATTTCTTATCCCTAGGTTTTCTCATTTCTGTGCATGCTGCAAGCAAATTATTTTTGGCTTTGCTCCTCTTGCATACACAATGAAGTTGGCATATAATATTTGTAAAATATATATTCTGAACATCCAAAATCTCTTATTGTTTTTTTCGACATTGTAATTCCCTTAAAAAAGGATGCATAAAATGTGCTCTCCATATATAGGCCATTAAATTTGTCCGGGTGAATTTAGCTGATATAAGAAGTTTTCTTGTCTAAGCTAAGCCTAGCCGCATATCTTACACTGTGGTCATTTCTGCTATGTTTTCAATACTATTACTGTTACAGTAATAGGACAAATGTTAATTATTAATTTGTTTAGTAGCATTATATTTTGTTTTTCTGTTGACTCTTACAGAAAAGCTCACAACAATTAGAAAATGCAGTGGTGCACATATAACACATATAAATATACATACACCCCACCCAGGGGTGGGATCTAACATTTTTTGCTACCAGTTCTGTGGGCGTGGCTTGATGGTCATGTGACAGTGGGTGGGCATGGCTTGATAGTCATGTGACTTGGTGGGCATGGCCAACTCAATGTCACTCACGTCACGGAGTGCCTCATCTGGCCACTCCCCTCCCAACCATTCCTTGTCATACCCAGCCTCAGCTTATCTAAAGTTCTGTAAAAATGTTGTTCACCTTTTTTCAATTTTATTATCTACATACTATAGATGTACTTTCACGGACCACTGAAACAGGGGTGGGTTTCACATTTTTTTACTACCAGTTCTGTGGGTGTGGCTTGGTGGGCGTGGCATGGCTTGGTGGGCGTGACAGGGGAAGGATGCTGCAAAATCCCCATTCCTCCCCACTCCAGGGGAAAGTTACTTCAAAATCCACATTCCCTCCCCACCCCACTAACTGCTCTGGGAAGGAATCAAACTCCCCCCTCTTCATTTCCCCAAGTAAAATATTGCTCATAAGAAAAGGCTCCCAGAAAAGCAAGGAAAAATAGGGAAAAAATACTAACAAGAAACCTGCCTGATATTCATTCCACATTCCTGCCAGCTGCATAAAGGAAACTTTGTAAGAAGAAAACAGCTACCGGTCCTTAGAGATATTTGAAGGTGGAAGCCGGAAGTTGGGCTCCATTTACAAGCAGGCAGAAAACTCATTCAAGACAGGATATTTCACAATGGAAATCACCCAAACCTTTTTAGAAACACAAAGCCCATGTTGCACAAACCCCAAAACTTCAAAAACATAGAACTATATAAGAATCCCTCCTCTTATCCAGTTTGTTGTTCAGCTGACCCAGAAACGAACTGCTGAATATCACTTCGCTTCTGCAAGTAAAAACCTCCTTCCAGCAGCTGCTTCTTGGCTTGTCAATTTAAAGCGATGGCATCTTTTTTCTTCTTTTCTTCTTCTTCTTTGCCAAGTAATATCCTGGCTGAAAAGTGAGCCCTGATTTTTTCCTTCTAGCTAATCAGTTGGGAGGCTTCTTGACTTCTCAATTTAAAGCGACGGTGTCTTGTTTTTTCCCCCTCTTCTTTGTCAAGTGAGTCCTGATTTTCTCCTTCTAGCTGATCAGGTGGGAGATTGGGAGGCAGCGAATAGATTGAGGGTGGGGCCAGGCAGAGGTGGTATTTACCGATTCTCCGAATTACTCAAAATTTCCACTACTGGTTAACAAGAACCGGGGAGAACTGGTAGCAACCCACCACTGACCCCACCCCCAAAACAGAGCGTCAGCATTAAAATAGATATAAGATACTGTTTTCATCCATTTGAATTGTTTCTCTCACACACCTTTATTCTCATAAATTTCTGTCTACAGGACAGTTGTATCGGCATCTGCAGTTGGACCTTTACTTAAAATAAATCCACTTATTTCAATAGAATTAGTTTATGCACAGGTTGTTTCAACTCAATCTAATATGAGAGGTAGACTATAATGTATAGATGAAGATAGGAAGGAACGCTGATTCTCAGCTACTGAATAACTGCACTAATTTATAGCCTATAAATTTCAGCTAGTTAGCTACTAATCAAATAAGGAAGACATCTTAAACACAGAGCGAAGCATGGACTGTACTTCATTTTTATATTTCTTATTTTTTTCAACCCAATGGAATATTGAATAGGAATTATGTAAAGAGGCTTGGGGTCTCAGGACACTATTAACATGATAACTCTCTGAAAACAAAACAGAATGGGACCAGATTTGGCTTGGGACAAATCAACAGTAGAAAGATCTAGTCTGAAAACGGACTGGATCTTATTTCAATACAAAATGCCCAGAAAAAAAAAATCCCTTCTTCACTCTAAGTCCCTCCATCCTCCCTCCTGGTCATGTGGCCTAATGTGGAGCTGCTATTAAGGGATTGGAAAGAATTCCAAAAGCCACACTATGCATGTTCTCTCTAATTTATCAGTGATCATAAATTCCTTGTATAATACAATATTTAAAAGCAATCACTTAAAATATAAAACTATTGACAGTCACAGAAAATTTACAGCAGAAAGAAATGGTAATAATCTAGGCCACAAACATTATTTAAAAGCCACATTTTAACTGCTCACAAAAATGCCAGCAGTGAGATAGTCATACAGGCTCCCCCACAGTAGATGTTCTACAATTTAGGAACCACTTAAAGTTCTTTATTAAAATCCTGCTGTGAAATCTTTATTTCTTCATCAAATTCCAGATACAAAGCTTCCACTTCCTACTGGGCTATTTTGATCTCAGAATGTTGTTAATTACTCCAGCTTTCCTATAGCTGGTACTCTTGGGTATTTTGGACTATTTGGTTAATCCCAAACTATAATGGCTGGGGATTATAATCACTGTAGTCCAAAACATCTAGTTCAGGAACCAGTTTTTTATTCCATGTTGCTTTATTCATTACTATATAACTTTCTGTTTAAATAAACAGTGATTCTATTCTTTAAAATTGGGGGCAGGGTGTGTTCCAAGGGAGAAATTCTAGGATCAACATTATAGAAGCAAAACAAAAAAAGGAGTTAATTAGAATGCACTTGCATTGCTAAATGATTATCTAATATGAGCCTTGGTGGCACAGCGGGCTAAACTGCTGTTAAAGTAGCACTTAGCTGCCAGCTGCCTGCAATTACTGTCAGTTCAATTCTCACCAGGCTCAAGGTTGACTCAGCCTTCCATCATTTCAAGGTAGGTAAAATGAGGACCCGGTTTGTGGGGACAATAAGCTGACTTTGTATAAAATAGAACACCGCTGGAGGTGGGGGGGGGCAAAAAGCCCTACTAAGCAGGTATATACAAAAGTATGAAGGCTATTGCTTAATGCATTGTAAGCCGCCCTGAGTCTCCGGAGAAGGGTGGCATATAAATCGAACTAATAAATAAGAAAGAAAGAAAGAAAGAAAGAAAGAAAGAAAGAAAGAAAGACACAAGTCAGTGCTGATTCTTAGAAATCACACAGAGAAGCGTTCTCCAGGATGATCTGTCCCCACCCTGGCCCTTCAGATCTTTCAAAAGTATATCCATTGTTACTGCAATTGAGTCCATCCACTTTGCTGCTAATAATTTTCTTTTTCTTTCTACCTTTTCCAGCATTTTAGACTTCTGAAGAGTTCTGGATCTTTGTATAATGGGTCCAAAATGTACTAAACTATCAGACTAGTATCCTCAATTTAGCACTGGTAATTCATGATCATTCCTCTAGTTTTAAAATCACAGATTCATTTTGTTCTTGTCCAACCCTTCTCAATATATATTCAGTGTATATACTGAATGAATAAGGGGAGAGTATACAACCTTCCCTCATTCTTTCGCTGACTTAGAACCAGTCTGTGTTATCATTTTTCCTTCTTACTATGGTTTCCTTTCCGGTGTACAGTATAAGGTTTTCATGAAGAATGAGAAATTCTGGGATCCCATTTCCTCCAAGTATAGTCACAGCTTTTCATGGCTGATACAATCAAAGTCCTTTCTATAACCAATGAGGCATATATTGACTTTCTAAATTATCTTGTGTGCATTAACAACAATGCCTTTTGTTTTTTTGGCCATTTATAAAACCAGCTTGAACATCTGGCATCTCTCCCTTCTCATGTAAGGCCCTAATCTGCATTGGATGATCCTAAGCATCATTTTGTTAGCATGTGAAATTAAGGGCATTGTATAATAGTATAACCAATTCCTGTAATTATCCAACTTGGTAATGACTTGAGTGTTGAACTAAATGCTGAACATGTTCTAGTATGGTATCAATTAAAACAGCTACTGACCAAAATAGTATGCCTTCTCTGTTGTGGTAGCAATGCTCTGGAATAGTTTTTCTTTGGTGGTTTCAGTTGTCCTAGCCCTATTGTCCTTTAAACTAGCCTTGAAGACCTGGTTATTTTCCCAGACTCTGGGTTAAGAAGCATTTGCCTTTTTTTTTGGGGGGGGGGGGGTTAACTTCATTAATACATTGGGTATGTTAGTCCCTGGGTTATCATTTTCCTCCTCCCCCCCTCCTTTTCCTCTCAGGTGTTGGTTTAAACTTGAAAATTTGTTACCCAAAGTTATTTATGAATTGGATGGCCTATAAACTACATAAATGTATCTCCCAATTTTAGTATGCTGGGTAAAGAGCCACTTTGGTCTAATGGTTAGTGAGAAGCTGTACCACCTTAGCCATGAAAGCTGGTGACTTTGGGCCAATCGTTGTGTCTCAGCCCAACCTTCCTCACAGTGTTGTTGTTGTGGGAAAATAGGAGGAGGAAGGTATATTGGATATTATTTTTCAACTTGAGTTATCCCACTCATAAAGGCAGAATACCAAGTAACAAACAAATATTTTTTTAAAAAAGTACACTAGGTTAATTCCAGTTTGTTAGTCTGTAATACAAATCAATTAGCATGTAATGTCATATTGCAGGACTAAGTGTAGAGTATTATTTTTCATCTATATGGCTAGACTACTAAGTCTTTGCAATATCATGATGGCACCATCATCCTTTTCATCACATCATTCTATTTTAATTAAGCTATTTGATTTCAGAGATTCTTGCTATAGCATCATGGACTTGAAACTGTAATATTCTTCAAGTAAGGTTTTATAATTTGAGGAATATATGGATTACAGTTTAAAGTAAAATGTCAATATTGATGATAATGTTTGTGTCTTTATCAAGAGTTAGAATATGAAATGTTGGCAATGCTATTTCATCCATGATACTATTTTGCACAATTCTGCTAACAATTTCTAGAAATTTAAATTCTGCTTTAGCTCCTATGCTTTTTCATTTGACATTCATATGCTGGATATAAACTCTCAACTATTCAGTTCAATAGCCAAGATATACTGATAACCAGCAAAACACAACAAATACCTAGGTTACTTCTGGAGTTAAATGCTTGCATTTAAAATTAGTTTTCTTCCTTTTTGGCTGGATCTTCAAGCAGTGTGATGAGCAATCTTACCTTTCTTTCTTTCTTTCTTTCTTTCTTTCTTTCTTTCTTTCTTTCTTTCTTTCTTTCTTTTGGACCCATTATACAAAGACCCAGAACTCTTCAAGAGTCTAAAATTTTGGAAAAGATAGAAAGAAAACCAAAATGATTAGCAGCAAAGTGGATGGACTCAATTACAGCAGCAATGAAAATACTTTTGAAATATCTGAAGGGCCAGGCTGGGGACAGATCATCCTGGAGAAGGCTTCTTTGTGTGATTTCTAAGAGTCAGCACTGACTTTTGTCATCATTTATCAATGCAAATACATTCTAATTAACTGTTTGTTTGTTTGTTTGGTTGGTTGGTTGGTTGTTTAGTCTATTTATTTATTAATAAAATGTATTGGCCATCCATCTTACCATAGCGTAACTCTTATTACACAATCAACCACCTCCATTGTGCTGATCCCCCATTTGGGCACCAAGCCTACTGGCACAGCCACATCTTTAGGCCCTTATGAAAAGATAGAAGGGTTGGGGACCAACCTCACATTGGGAGGCAAGATGTTCCAGAAGGCAGGATATGGTTGAATAAAAGAATAATTGTCATATAAGAGACAGTTCTGCTTTGAAGAATGGGGTAAACTTTGGTTTGTCCCTTTGTGGTAAGATTATACATGCTAAGATAATACGTCACTGAAGAAAAATTATTTACAATGGTCATGAGTAAAAATTCTCCAAATTTTATTTGAATGGCACTTTATACAGTATTTAATCACAATGAATTTGTATATACAAGCATGATTAAAAAACTACTGTATAACTATAAACAATATATATTTAATTACAGTATGTAGACTTTATTCTCTGTGCTAGGGTTATTTTCCCTGAAAACCGCTCAAAAAGTATATTCATATAAATTGAGACACTGAAATGGGGATTGTAGGGTATTGTAATAAATGTGCTCATAAATTTTTAGAGCTTTATTCTTAAGCACTACATCATCAAACACATTCCTTCTTTGTTTCCTGTTCTACGTACAGTGAAAGCATTTTCTGCATGTATCTTTACAATTGGATTTCTAATGTGTACAATTATCCTGACAAAGAGGAAGCATGACACACTTTATTAGTATTCTTCATTGTGTTGCACACAGTAGTAAAGCCAGTTAAAAGTTTATTCTAGGACCGAGTTTTGACAAGGACCATGTTTTTACCAAACATTGAAAAGTAATGTCCAAATAGTGATTTGTTACATTTCTAAACCATTAGTTATTCAATTTAAAATGAATGGAGTTTCTTTCTCCAGAATGAATATGAAAAAATGCTATGAACAAATATAATAGAACTTTGTGAATATTGTCGTGATGAGTTTAAATAGACCTATAATTTTTTGATTAATATTTTATTCATATTGCTTTTTCTTCCTTTTAGTGGCAGAGCATTACTGTAACTCTGGTTGAGAAGGTACAGATGATTGCTGTAATTTTGGGATCATTATTCTTAGTAGCAAGTGTAACATGGCTTCTGTGGTCAGCCTTCAGTCCCTATGCAGTATGGCAAAGAAAAGACCTCCTTTTTCAAATCTGCTATGGAATGTATGGTTTTATGGATCTAGTATGCATAGGTAAGTTTTTTAAAAAATACAATCATTCATTTTGCTAAATGTGGTATGATATCATTTGAGACTGTTTTTGTATATCTGATTTACATACATGGTAGTTTCCAGAAAAAATATAATGTATGTGAATATTGTCACTTTTAGATATAACAAGAATTTCAATTTTAAAGACGCACAATACTTACCCACAATGCCCATAGAAAGATCCATAATACTCTCAAGTTAAATGAAATTACAGCAGCCTTCAAGAATATCAGGGGCAATCAATCAAAGGATCATGGGCACATACTTCTAGAATCACCTGAAATTGAATTTCTGAAATTTGCTAGCAAATTTTGAAAATTTCAAAAGAGCCAAAAGGTTTAGTGGTTAAGGCACCAGGCTAAAAACCAGGGACTAGTAAATTCTAGTCCTCTCTTAGGCATGAAAATTAGCTGGGTGAATTTGGGCCAGTCATTCTCTCTTAGCCCAACTTAGCGCAACTCACCTCACAGGAAAGTTGTGGGGAAAATAAGAACAAAAAGGAATATTTGATATATTCACTGCCTTGATATATTTACAAAAATAATAAAGGTGAAATAAAAAACTCTTAACAATCACTAAAAACCCCAGTAATATTATTTACAGTGTGAATTCACAAAAATTACATATTAATATGCTTACAAATAGGAAAGTGCCCAAAACCATAAGAGAAGAAAGGCTGGATCAAAAGTTGACTTCACCTTTATAGTCATGTCACTATATTACTACCTTATTTATTCTTTTGACAAATAACTCCAACTATTATATTATTAAAAATACTATAATTCTTGTATAGAAATACTATATGTGTATATATTCAACTATTCTTAGTTGAATGCATACATATATAGTATTTGTATACAAATATTGGCACAAACCCACCACATTTAACTATTTATAACTGTATTTATTTCTTTGAGGCATTCCATCTAGTACTCAGATAGGTACTCAAATGCCTTTGGACCAGTGAACAGCCTTCACATATTTCTGAGTGATATTCATTAATTCCATTCATTACAGATGGCTAATCTGGAGACTAAGCTATATATTGCACAAATAACTATTTCATTGCTACTAGTTTTTGAGAACTTAACAGTTTTCAATACAATTGATTTTTCAAGAAACACTTTTAAAAATTAGATTTTGACATACTATTTTAGGTGGTTCTACTATTCTTCCTTGTGGTTAATCTTCTGAATGGTATGCTTAGAAACAGCTAAAGGCCATGGAGTCCCACAGATTCATCTGTCTATCATATTATTTAACAACTATTTGAACTTATTGGTGAAAACAAACATAAATGGATATTTACTTTTTTCTAATAAGTGACTTTTGGCATTGCTTTTTCTGCTGGATTTTAAACAGTTAGGAAATCCTAAATAAATACGTAGAATCAATACTGAACAAAGTAGTTGAGAAGGTTATGGGTAGAATAGTTATTATATGATTTTGTATTCAATTTGCTTTGAATAAGATTGACCTTGATTAGAATTTTAAATGAGAAACAAGATGTTGCATACAGTAGATAGATCTTTGACCAGAGATCTTGATCGGGATTGCAATTTAGGAAAAAGAATAAACCATTTCTGGGTGCCCTGGTGGTGAACTGGAAATTTGTTTGTATGTTTGTTGCTGCCTTTCCAAGAAACATTAAACTGAGCTACAATCACACATGAATCAATCACATTCAAATTAGATTATTAATGTTCTACATCATCATACCTTTTAAGTGTCTATAAAAACTGAGCCTTTTCAAAATGTGGTTGTTAGCAAACTAACTAGGCCCAGCAAAAAAAAAGTATAATGTATATTGATTTCTAGTATGATTTCAGTCCCAGTTCTCATTTTGCATTTGAATAGATGGCTAATATTGATATGTCCCCATTTTTATGTACTTCCCTGTCTCACCACCCTCCCTGCCCATGAAATGGTATTCTTCTTTCCAGCTCACAAGATCCTTGGGTTTCTGTAACAGGAATGATGCTGGTATTGAGAAGGAGAATGGAAGCATAATTCTCCTTTTCCTTGTAGTAATTTTGAGTGAGTCCATGGAGAGTATATCCCTCAGTTCTCCTCAGGAAAGCTGAGCATTAACAGCAGAAAATGATGCATCTACTTTCACAGGGCAATTGATCAACATGATCAATGCCTGATGGGAAACAGAAAAGCAATTTTCTATTGATAAGAGCAAAGGGGAAATAATAGCAAGTTCCCTATCAGTTATTTGACTAGAGAGAAAAGCTGTTAGACATTCCCACAGTTTTGCAAGCTGCATCTTTTGCAGCTAAGGGTTCATCTAGGAGACAGGTTGTTCCCCTACCTGTACTTTATAGGCTTCTGTAAGGATGAATCCACCCAATGAAGTGAAGTAATGCTTTGTTTCCTCACTACATGAGATACTTGTAAGTGATTATCTAAGTTCTTCTAGTAATGGACATTCCATAACATTTCTGGTACCATTATTTTTTGCCTGAAAATAATGAAAATATTGTAAATACTATTGTGCCTTTATTTTCACTGATGCGGATGTTCCTATTTATTTAGTTTTTTTAAAAAATGATGGTTGTCTCTCTATGTAAAAGTTTAACTTGCTTGGGAGAAAATTTCTAATGAGATCACTGCTAAAGAGTTATGGTCTAGTTTGTAGCCTTAGGACTCCCATGTTTGGATTAAAAAAATCTAGATGACAGCTATATTACAGCAGAGAGATAAAAAAAATCCTATGTATGTAATGGTATAAACTTGTGGTCTGGATTCTGAAGCCCAGGCATGCCTTAAGCTTAGTAAAATCATTTTCTACTGCTGCCAGTTTTGCAACCTTGAACTAAGTTTCCAAAGAAAGGACAGAGCCACAGTGTCTAAGAGATCACTACCTCCTTAATGTTGGGAGCAGAAAAATTAAATATCAGATTTCTGGAAAGAGTACGTTGTCTACACAGATGTTACTCTAGAGTAGGCTGTGCTTCTATAATTCTATAATTGCTTTATAATCTCAATTCAACTGAAGCAGTACTTACTATATTTGAGCAGAGTGGGAGTTTCTGGGATAAAGGGCTCATAAGGTACTGACATAATATTTCTAGAAGTCTAACTGAAACTGTGTTATTTCTTGAGATGCATTTTTACTTTGATTATCCAGATAACTTGATATCTGCCAGAACATTGGCACAATCATTGCCTAATGCTCTGTTTTACAAGCAAAACAATATTCCTTAAACACTGGATCAGATCTTGACTAAGAATTTCTTTACTATCTTTGCTGTAAATATTTACTGCTGCTTTTTCATCCCAGATTTTCTAGTTAACGCTTCTTGCACTGTTACGGCAGAACAAATACAACTCCTGACTTGGAAAGATAAAGAAAGATCACTAGATGGCAGTGAAGAAACACAGAAAGTCTAAACCTTAGTTGCTGTTTTAATTTACCATACTGAAATAGTAGCACTAAAAGAGGGCAGGGGTTTTTTTTAGCCACTAAAGCACAGATGGAGAGGTTAAATAGCAGGATAAAGTTCTAAGGATCTGAGTGTCTCTTTGCCATAGTTACCAATGCTATGAAAAGTTAATTGAACCAGCTTGGGGCTTAACTATTTTCATCACCTAAGCATCCAATATGCAAATTCTGAATAAATATATCTGGAAAATATGATGGGGATACTGAAATATTTCCAGCAATCCTTGACCAGCATACTTTCTATGCTGAGAGCAAGAAATTTCACCAAGAGAAACCAGTAGACTTTACTGTTACTGGATAACTTATTATAGGAGAGAGATACAGATGAGTACAGCGTTCAAGTCTGTCACACCTTATATAAAAATCTTTGCAAAGGTAATGCAAACATTTTGTAAGGATTCTTGAAAATGTGAAAAACTGTATTAGGCCCCTTTGCATAATACGTGTAGGGCAGAGATCTGTTGCTATATATACCAGTAATCATTGACTGATTACTGGTGTAATCAATTACAAGGTCAACTCAGCCTTCCATCCTTTCTAAGGTGGGTAAAATGAGGACCCAGATTGTGGGGGCAATAAGCTGACT
>JANHZT010009209.1:5931-23680 GCA_032468215.1 Stegonotus admiraltiensis | reverse complement strand
ATGAATGTATGTATGTATGTATGTATGTATGTATGTATGTATGTATGTATGTATGTTGCATTTAATGACTACAACACTTAGCAATGGAAATTCTGGTCTCAAATACTGTTGTTAACCAATGACTGCCTGCTTGTGTAAACAAGTCTTGAATGCTATAATTTCCTTTTCTCTCTTTTTTTTAACAGTACATATAACTATCTGGGCAGTGTTCATAACTTAATACTGGAAGCTTTTGCCTCTGGAGATTTGAATAGAGCACAAAAATATGAGGTATGATGTTTCTGGCTGAAAAGTAAGTCTTAAGGTCAAACTTAACCTCTAATGAACTACATGGATCCATTCATGTATTTACTAATATGGATGTGGTTTGCCATTGCTGCCTTCTGGATTTTTGTTGTTGTTACTTTTCACTTTAGCTTAGAACCTGGGATCTCCCACTGATATCCTACCCAAGTAGTAAACTTAACAGATCACATAATTAGATCCCTGTGTGTGTGTGTGTGTGTGTGTGTGCACGCGCGCATATGCACATGTGTATTTGTCTGACTAAAGCCAATTGCAAGTTGCTTGTTGTTTGCTATAATTACCACTGGGAGTCCGGCATCATGTAAATTTAACAAATTAAACTAAATTAAAAATTAAACCATAGCATGTATTACAGTTCTTTGAAAGTATTATGAAATTGAAAGAGTGGAATTGATTCAGAAATATTATACAGATTAGAAGAGAGTGGAACAGTGTTTGGATGAATTAATAGAAAGAGACAGAAAATGACAATGGCAACAGACTTCAAGCATTCCTAAACAATTTCCTAAGTTAGATTACTGCTGATGGGAACATATCAGGTTGTGATCCATAAGAGGTCTGAATCTGAAAAGAAAAATGCTCTAAAATGTCCCCCCTTTCTCATTTATAGAAATTAGTGTGAAATGGCATAATAGAATGTAACTCTTTCAGCCCCATTAGTCCTCTGGGATCCAATATATCAATACAAATCTTGGATAATTTTGCCTGAAGTGAATATTTAAAAAATTGGAATGTCATCTGTGTAATGATATCTTGCTTAGTATGCTCATGTAGATCATTAACCCTCTGCTATTACTTTCTGAAATAACATGTCCAAACAGGAACTAAAGTGCAATATAATGATTATATGCTCATTATCCTCTCCAGAAGGCTTTTATGACTAATAGCCTCAAAAGCAACTGAAAATTCCAGAATTAACAGTGATATTTGCTCTTGATAAGGTCTTCTAGATGTGATCCAATCAGTGTCCATTTCAAAACCGTACCTAAAACCAGATTAAAATAGAATCAGGTAATTAGTGTCATAAAAGGGAATCTGGAATATAACAACAGTTCTGTGTAATGAATCAGATAAATGTTAGCCTATATAGGTCTTTTGAATCCCAGAATTGTTCTTATATTCTTATCATTCATACTGGCCAACAAAAACAAGAGAGATACAGTATTTTCCCTTTTGTGCTCCCCGTTAACACCTTATTCTCCATGAATTATTTTAAAGTAAGTTTGACAACTTCCAAGTTGACAGCTATAGACTTCAGTGTACATTGTGTGAAGAATTCATATAGGAACTACTCAATCCAACTGCCTTGTTTCAAAAGAATATATTTAAGTAACCCTTAGCTATTACAATAGTTGCTTCAGAAACCTTTTCCTGGTTGTTTCCATCAAGACAATTGGGACAGACCCACAGCTGTGTATTGGAATTGAATATAATACTGACTGCATTAGATGAATAATAATAATACTTTGTTTCTCTTAGTTCTGTATTCAGGAGTTCTTAGGCTTTCTCATTTCACTAGGTAAGTACTTCAATAATTTAACCCATTTGCTAAATAGCTCGCTAACATTGACTGAATGCTTCTCAGTTTTCCCTAAATAGTTTCCATCTCCCAGAAGTTCAGTTCTGTAGAATTCCATTCAAGCAGTTTCATTCATTTCTTTTACAAATTGCCCTTCATATTTTCTTCTACTGGTAGTCCTCACCTAATGGTAATTGGGCCTGGTGACTCCATTGTTAAGCAATGTGATCTTAAAGCGCAATATCACATAATAGTGCTGCTTAGCAACAATTCCAGCAGTCCCCAATTACTGTTGTAAAGCAAATCACTACATTATTAAGCAAGGACCTCATGTGACCACATCTTTTGACTTCCTACTGGCTTCCCCATTGATTTTGCTTGAGGTAAGCTGACAGGAAAGTTCACAAATCACAATCACATGACTGTGGGGCATTGTAAAGGTTAGAAATCTGGGCTGGTTGCTGAGTGTCCAGATTAGGATCACATGACTGCTGGGGGTGGGGCAGGCTGTGATGGCTGAAACTTCTAGGAATGGTTCTAATTCATTCAGCACTGTCATAAGTTTAATCAGTCACTGAATGAGTGGTCATTAATCAAGGACTACTGTAGTTCTAGATTTCTTGTTTTCTGTTTAGTCAGACACTCCTTTTCCAACTGCATTTTTAAGGATTGTGTAGTATTGCAAGCAGGTAAATGGTCAACTGATCCTTAAAGAAACCATATGTTTTGCTGGGATCACATAGTAACCATTTACTTCCAGGCAGTAAAGACAAAGTTACACCTGTTCCCACTTCCTTAACTCTAGCCCAGAAAAAAATGTGCTTTCTTTAGGAGCCACTAACAGGTACAATGATTGTACCCATCCTAGATTTGAAACATCTCTTATACTTTGAATCTGAATCCCTATCTTTCTCATTTTAGTACAGGTTCTCCTTGACCTACAACCATTCATTCAGTGACCACTCAAACTTACCATCAGTGCTGAATGAATGTTGGGTTACAGCCAGAGTTCTGGCTATCCCAGTACCCCCACAGTTACGTGATTGTGATCAGTTGCTTACGTTGCAACTTATGACTGGTTGTGATCGCTATCTGCAACCTTCCTTGTTAACTTCCCTACAAAGCTGGCAGGAAAGGTCACAGGTCACTAGGGTATCTCCCACTATGCACCTTCCTCTAGTTTCTCTATACCTAAATCATGCTAGTCTCATGCACTCCCTCACATCCTCCCTGAACCTTCACTGTACCTCATCTCCTGCACAGTTCCGCACACCCTCCACAACTCTCATTGCACCACCCTCATGTACCCTCCCCAACCCAGACTGCACCTTTCACGCACCCCTCTCTTATCCATGCAATACCTCTCATGCTCCCCTTCACACGCCCTCCCCAACCTGCACTGACCCACCATTGCAATTCTCTCACACACTCCCCCTTCTGGCAGAAGCAACTTGCCTGCCTGCTGGCTGACAACTTGCAGCTTTCTGCCAACTTCCCCCTGACTTTGGTCATGAGAAGCCTGTGGGAAGTTGCCTCGCCTAACAACTGTGTGATTTGGATAAGGAAAGCAAGCAGAGTTGCAAGGATTGCCATTGCTAAGCAATGTGGTTGTGTTTTATGACTGTGTTGCTTAGCCATGGAAATTCCAGTCCTAACTGGAAGTTGAGGACTATCTGTATTACATTAACACATCACTAAAAAACTATCAATTGATATGCTATAGTATGTTAACTGAATGATTTTTGCACTTTGGGCAGGCTTTGGTGTTCCACAAATCAAAGCAGTCATGACATTATTTTCCGGGATCCCGATGGGCCCACCACGACTTCCACTTTCACCTGCCTCTGACGACTTCATCGTTAAAGTAAAAACCAAACTGGAAAGGCTGAATCTCTCTGGTTCAGATTAAACCTCACAGTGGTCTTAAAAGAATATCCATATAATTTGATAAACAGGTAACTTGAAATGTAGTATCTGAAATATTTGAGGATTACACCATTTTCATGAGGTTTCATGAATTTAGCCTGGACTACTTCTTATCCAGAATGATCTGGCCTTGTTTGTGTGGAAGATGATACCTGCTTCTAGTCTGCCAATGCTGTGAAGTTTTCCAGGGGAAAGAAACTAACTTTGAAATAGGAGCATCTTGTTTCCAACAAATAAAGAAGTCTTATCTCCTGAAATTCTTCTGCAATCTTAGAGAGTATGGCACAATTTAAGCAACTGATTTATTTCTTATTACTTTCATATCTTGAAGTAATATGAACAATAATGTAGCGTTCAAAACTCCATTTATAGAACCCAAACTCTAGAAGTCTTTTACATTTACTCTTGAAATTTGCATACTGTTGAAAACTTGAAATAGGAACATGTCCAATTGGAATTATGAATTGTAATTAACAAGTGTTTTCTAGCTTTAAAAAAAAACACGCCATTTTTTTAAATAATGAAAGAGTAACCAAAAAAAGGAATAAAGCTAACTATACACTCCTTGCCTAGAAGGCTGAACAACAAAGTATTATTTAAAAAAGAAATAACCTGGGATTTCATCTCAACTTATCTAGGGTACATGCATTCATTTTTACAAAGAAGTAAATCATGAAATGGAACTTACTCTCAGCATGATCTCTTGAGCCTTATGTTTTTGCTTACTACCACGCTTTTTAACCATAGGCAGCCTATGAAATAAGTATTCGCCTCTAAGTATATTATAATATTGCAGGAAAAGGGGAGGATTGTTATACTAGCCTTGGATGACAGTGTTTTGATGTGAAAATGAGTAAAGCAGGCATTTCCTTGATCAAATTGAAATTCTAACTATTAGAAGTTTACTAGGGTCAGGAATGATAAAGGAGACTACACTTCATGGAAAGAAATTTCTTTCCATCTGATAAAATCCTGAGTATCACCTCCAAGGTACCAAATCTATCCCAATTGATTATGGGAGTTGTAGTTCAAATAAATGGATGAAACAGTAGCAGATACTATCGTTTTGTGCAGTTCTTTAAAAGGTAATAAGATCTTGAGTTTAAAACAACACTCAATGAAACTGACTTGTTATATTTTTTAACCCATGCTATTATTAGCAGATATTCCCTTTTGCTGATCAAATAGGAAAAATAGTGTCAAATACATCCTGACCGTTGTATGTTTAGCATACAGGTATTCCTTGGATTATGACAGCAATTGGGATTAGGATTTCATACCCCTGAAAATGTATCTTAAAATGTGTTGAACATCTTGCCTGTTGCATTAGGAGATGGGCAAGATATTCTTCATGAGAAATTGTTCAGCCCTTTGTTTCTAAATTAAGACTGCCTTTTAAAATTCTTTCTATTATACTGGTAATCCATTAGTTTTTGGTCTTGTAGAAAACAAGGAACTTCAAAATCCAATCATATTCTTTCTTTATATCTTAATTATAATGTGCTTCCAGGTTGGGCTTTAATGAATAATTGCCCACCCATCATTTATACTTGCTGTTTTTTCTATAACTACCATTAATTTTCTTGCTGCCGAAATTCCATCAGTAAGAAAAATATACAAGGGCTTCATGACGCCTTTTGATAGTTACAAGTAGGAGTCCTCTGCCTAGAAATACTATTATTGTCTGAGCCATACACTTGAGTTGGTCCAGTAGGTGCACTTTCAAAACTAATATCAAATGTATTTCTGCTTCTGTTAATATGGAAATACATTACATGTTGACAGAACAGAGGAAAACAAAGAAGAAACCACTGATTGTTTCATGCAGCTGGTTGCCTGCTGATAACTGATTGCTAACTACTGCTAATTGTTTCCCTAAATGCTTTGATTGAATAAAGATTGTTTCCCAAGTGACTGTGCAATGTGTCCAATTGGAGTATTGCTTTTGATTACCCTTTTGAGGTAGATGGGAAGTAATGGTTCCATTTTACTCTGTATTCAAATTTTAGAACAAGTTCAGAGATGGTTACTGAAGTGGTGAATGATGTGGAAACCAAATCCTTTGAGGGATAGTTAAATGATTAGATTATAGGAAAGACAAGTGAAAGGAACATATAGGAGTGTTTCCAAATACTTTAAAAGGATGGGTTGGCTTATTTTTTATTGACCCAGGGGGCAGACCAGATCCAATGCCATGCCAAACATAAAGAGGAATTTCCTGACTGTATGAGCAGGCTGCTTTATGAAGTGGAGTTCTCCTACAATGGACTTCTTTGAACAGAACCTGGATGGTCACCTGTCAGAGATGCTTTGATGCAGTGACCTCCAACCTTTTGGGCACCCAGGACCAGTTCTGTGGAGAGAGGTTTTCCCTTTTGCATTTGAGCATCTAAGAAGGGACAGGAAAGGAGAAAGGGAAAAACAAAGACAAAGAAAAGAAGGGAAGGGAAGGAAAGAGAGCAAGGAAGGAAAAAGAAGGAAAGAGGGGAAGTAAGAAGAAAGGAGAATGAAGAGGGAAGGAAAAAGAAGAAAACGAAGGAAAGAAGTAAGTAAGTCCTGCCTTAGGACTTGGCCAGCAGCAGCCCTGCTGCCTTTTTGCCATCCCTTGTCTCCTCCTCCTGACCTCTCCTGGTGGTCTCCCATCCTATCGCTGAGGGTGCTTTGGTTACAAACCATGGAGAGGGAATGGGCCTCCCTCTGACCCACACACCATGAGCAACATGGCCAAGGAGAACGTGAACAGCAGCAATAGCCTCGAGGAGGAGGTAAGCGCAGCTGGGCACCCCCTTGGGGAAGCAGGTCTGGTCTGGGCTGTGGGGTCCCAGTGCCTTGGGAGCTCAAGGGTCAGGCTGGGTGCTTGCCCTCCACTGCTTAGGGCTCTGGACAGCCTGCACCACTGTTTGGGGATCCGTGTGGCCTGAGAGGGATGACGATGCTCCTCTGGAGGACAAGGGTTTGGCGCTCTCCCTGGTCTTGTCTTCCTCCACTGGAGACAATGGATCCCCCCAGCCCTGCCCAGGCACCACAGGTGTCCACCCGACATGAGTGATGTCGAGCTGGCCACACCCATCCCAGCCACACACACACACCCCCCCGAGGTCAAAAACAACCCTGATGCCGGCCTCAATGATACCCCTGCTCTAAAGGAATACAAATGATTAGCTGTCTGCAAGGAATATATTGTAAATCCATTCCCCACCATCCAGACAGAGCTGAAGAAGCTTCTTGGATGAGAAGGGAAACATCTTCAAAGAAAAACGAAGTCCAGTTGCCTCTTGAAAAAAGCAGCTTTGGAACAACCATGACCTGGATGACTTTCAAAATGTTTAAGAGAGCACTTTGTTATGTATACAGAATAAATGAACCTCAAGAAAATTCTGGGTGAAGATTTAAATGCCCTTGAAATGAGTCAACTGCAGATTTGAATAATAATATTCTCTTAGAGGAGAAATCTCCACAAGGGCTTCAATATATAGCTGAATAAAACCAATAATTATATCTGGGCTTGGGCAAAGTTAATAGTATTCTATACCCTTGAAGGAGTTAATTAATCCAAAAGGAGGATTTTACATCACCACGTAAAACAATCACTATACTGCTTTTATATACTGTACATTCAAGCTTATATGCGAAGCCTGCACCCTCAGTTTTCCTTATAAGTTAAGCTACCTCTATGGTTCCTACTCCCCAACCTGCAATCATGTATGAAGCAATTACTTCATAAGCCTGTGAAATAGTCTTTGACCCATAAGGCTTTACTGTTATTCGTTTAAGGTGCCTCAAGTATTGTGTTTGCTAAGACAAATGAGATCCCTTCCGAGAGATTCCCACTTAAAGAGTACAATATTATCAATAGGTTTCTATGATGACCTCTTAGCATGTTATCTATCATCTGTTCATAACCCCAAAGAGAAGTTATATAAGCTTTTTATAATCCTTTTTATGTGATTTCCACGAACGAACATAACATACACAACTCCCATTTGGAAAACCTGTACACGCCGTGCCCCTATATACCTTGCAATTCTATGTCTTCCCACGGGAGGCGCTGTAGTCCTCGCGCTTCCGCAGAGACATTCTTCGAAACTAGACCGTTAGTCGTGCAGTTTAGCTCTGCGCAAGCGTAAATCCGGCGCCATCTTGAGGATTAGCTGAGAACGGGAGTCTGCGAGAGGGGCCTGAGTGCAGCGAACGACCTTCTGCACAGCCTCCCCTTCCTCGAGACAAAGTTTTCAGGCTCAGACCAGACCAGGTTCGGTTGTGTCTATTAAAAAAAAAAAAAACTTAAGCATATGTATTTTTGCGCAATGGGGCCGTCGGTTTCCGGATGTAAACACCATAAAATTTAGGGAAGGAGTGCGCAGACGCGACAAGCGCGGCCAGAATGCGCGTGTGCGGAGGGAAGCGGGAACGTGCTAACGGCGATGAGCATGCGCAGTAGAGCTGCTCGGTTGAGAGGGAAACGCAGCCCTTTTTCCACAGAGGGGGGAATAACAGCTGCCGCTCTTCAGATGCGTTAGGCTACAACTTGCATTGAATGGGGTGCTGTCATACCGCTTTGGGTTGTTTAGCATCTCTGAAGCTGGGCGGGAAGAGGTCAATTAATCCATCGGAAGTTTAACAAACCTCGCTTGCTGCGTTAAAAGAAGAATAAGCCTACCTAGAAGGGATTTCACTACAAGGTGCGCATCTCCATTCGATTGAACACAAGATTTGAGTTAAGCAAATAAAGAGAATAGAAGGAGTATCTTAACTCGAATGGGAAAGTACTGTTTTCTTGAGATTGCAAGGCCCCTTTCCTAGTATCTGAAATAGCAGCTAACAAAAACAGTGGGAAATGGGCTTGTCGGGTGGGTAATATGTCCTACCTGTAAGGATTTTTTAATGTTCCGTTTTAAAATTATTTCTGATATAAAAGTGAGTTATAAAGTGGTAGAGATAATTTGTTGGTAACAGGAAAATATATGATTAATAAATAATACGTATAAGAACCAGAAGGCTATGATTTCCTATATTTCCTTTTACTTGGAATTGAAGGTGTATGCATGTGAGAGAATACACAACTAATTATTTTCAAGTAAACTGAACTTGTCCTGTGACCAGCTATTGTATATTCCATTTGTGCAGAGGCGTGTCTCTGTACAAATACATTGGCAATCTAATGCTTTCTACTTTTACTCCATAGGTTCTGTTTACCTCAAGCTGCTTCTACCATGGGGGATGTGAAGAATTTCCTATATGCTTGGTGTGGCAAGCGAAAAATCACCATTGCTTATGAGATCCGTGCTGTGGGCAACAAGAACAGGCAGAAATTTGTGTGTGAGGTGAGCATTGAGCACTGCCCAGAATAATTATTCACCAGCTCCCTTCACAAAGATTTATCTACATTTTCTAAATTTATATTACATAGAGAACTACAATATATGGCTTAGCCAGAAATGAAAGGAGCAAGACTTACAAACGAAATATATTTATTTAGATACAAGCCAGTCCAGGTTAAACCCTTGTTTGATTCCTGTATTTGAGGAAGACTTAAGCATGTATTTAGCTTTCTTAGTTAAATTAATAATGCTAAAAATGATTTACCTACATAAATTATGCCCTTATTACTTAATTCAAATCCCATTGCTCCTCCAGGTTGGACCTTAAGGTGGCTTGCAAAATGAAACAAAAATATCTAAAGTATAATAAAACAACAGCTAAAACATTTAAATGATATACCACCTGTTACATAGAAAAATTAATTTAGAGGAAAGGGTTTTTTTTTATATTTGCGTCATGACTGGAAGTTGCTGGAAAGAAAGCAGAGGTAGAGACTTGGGTCGTAATGGAAAACAATCAGAACCTGTATTGATCATTTGACTAATCCAAAAAAATTGATAATATAGTGAATTGGGCAAGCATGCAATCATTTTTGGGTAAGAGCAACAGTACATACTGCTACTACTCTCATTTGAATTGCACTTTTCATGTCAAATTAACCATGGGACCTGCAAATACAAATCCTGTAGGATTTGCTATTTTACCAAGGTTGCTTTAAGAAGACTTGCAAAGCTATGTTAATTGCATTTTGTTCTGAACTTTATACAACAAGCATGTTGCTGAAGTTATTTAGCAATATATTTATATTTATAATAGGTTCGTGTGACAGGCTTCAACTATATTGGTATGGGCAATTCCACCAACAAGAAAGATGCTCAGACCAATGCTGCAAGAGATTTCCTTAATTATCTTGTTCGTGTGAATGAAATCAAAAATGAAGAAATTCCAGCTTTTGGGGTGAGTGTTACTACCACCTGCAGAATATGTGTTATATTTTATCATGTATGGTGCTTATGGATTGTTTGTTTTTTTTTGCACTATTTTGTTGTCTGCGGAAGAGAAGCAGTATTTTTTATTAATAACAGTATTTGAAACTTTTTTTCAAAATGTGTTTTAAGAGAAACCATATTTGGAAGTCACAATTTTTTTCTTTTTTTGCATCGTTCTATAGAACTTGCTTTATATCCTTCATTTCAGATGCTGAATATTTTGATTTATACAAAATTTATTTTGAAAAGGAAAAGAGAAGACACTATTGGGAGGGACAGGGGCATTTATTCAGATTTTTTTGGGTCTACAATTCTGTGGAATTTATCCATTATATGTGCATTCACGATTAGAGGCCTGAGATTTCATGAAGCACATTTTAAACATTTAAAAATGTCAACCTTTTAAATTCAAGTTAAAGGGTGCATTCTATCTTGGGGCGGGTGGGGGGAACCAACAGATTTGTAACACAGTCATGTATAGAAAGGCAGTTGTACATGCACCTTTGTTTTGTAGCAGTAAACCTGACTTATATAGTAATTTTACTTGAGGGGTGCGTCTGGCTTGAAAATATACTCTTAGGTTGCAATTTTACAGAGTTTTTGATCATGCTTAGGCAGGAGCAGTGGGTACGCCTACTGAAGGTGCCTCTGGAGCAGATGTTGGAGACGGACCTGATGCTCCTTTGGGAGGGCCAGCTCCCCCTCATTTGGCTCTCAAATCAGAAACAGGTAAGTCATTCAACCTCTACACGCTCAATACATTGTTTATTACCAAACGAATTAAAACGGTGTTTATTAGGCAATGGAAGTTCAGTCCCATCCACCAATGTTCCAGCATAATTAACTGACTTATTTGTTTTTTTATACTTAATCTGGATTCACATTGTTCTTGACAAAATATTTTTCGATATTTGTAAAACTTGTGTTTTTCTTCAATAAAAACCTGTTTCAAATGTCAAATATTCTGCATTTTTTTATTTATTATTCGCCACCCATCTCACTGTCACAACTCTGAGCATCTTATAATACATAAGACTATAGTATAAAAGATTAAAACAATGAGACAAATAGATTAAAATTAACAAGAAATTATGATGGTTTTAGTTTAATTTTATATGATATTTCTATGGCTTATTCATTTTATTTTTAAGTTGTTATACCCTGCTTTACAACTCTCCAAACATCAGGAAATATGGTAAACAAAATTTGTAGAAAAAGCCAAAATAATTATTTTTTCCTTCATTTTTTTCTAATTTACCGTATTTTTCGGAGTATAAGACGCACCTTTCCCCCCCAAAAAAGAGGGTGAAAATCTGGGTGTGTCTAATACTCCAAATGTAGCCCCGCCCAGCTACTCAAACGGAGGTTTCAGAGGCTGAAAAAAAGCATCAGAAAAGAAGCCCCAGAAAAGAAGCCCCCAAACAGAACTTCAGGGGCTTTTTTTCTGAAGCTCTGTTTTGGAGGCTTTCAGAGGCAGGAAAGAAAGTTTTTTCTGAAACAGTGTTTCAGAAGTTTCAGAGGCAGAAAAAAAAGCAAGGCACACAAAACAAGGCTCACAACCAAGGAACCTGTTGCTAAAATTCACCTCTGGGAATAGCTGATTGGGGGTACTCCGGGAGGCCGATCTACCTGCCAATCAGCTTTTTTCTTATTTTCCTCCCCAAAAATGTAGGTTCGTCTTATACTCTGGTGTGTGTTATACTCCGAAAAATGCGGTAAATTCCTGAAATATCTGTTCCTGGAATTAGGAAAAAGCTGGAATCAGAAATAAATCAAAATAAACATCTATTTATATTTGGCATTTATTCTTTCACACTTAAAGCAAGTAATTTCAAAAGTTAGAGTTAACCAACTTTAAATACATGGGCAATTGAGGGGATGAACTCTCTTTTTCCTTCCCCCAGACATAAGCTACAATTCCTGTTTGTTGTTGTTTATTATGAGTCATTAAGATGAATTTTCTAGTTGTCACTGTCCCCACATCTGTTGAATTTGATGTTATAATCAAACTTGAAAGCTACTCAGAAAGTGAATGTCCATTATTCTGTTTACTAATAAGGGTGTGTATTGTCAGTTTCAAATGAAGCTTATTCGGGCAGGGCAGGACAAAGACGGGTTCAGACATTTATATTAAAACTTATCTGCAAGTTCATACATTTATATTAAAACTTACCTGCATCACAGATGTTAATGCTCTTAGTAACCATGGTTTTTTCCTCCTATTGCTAGTTGCTGATGCTACTTATACTGAAACAGCAGTTGGAAATTCTGGCTATGGTGGAGCTCAGTGGGACCGTGGTGCTAACTTGAATGATTATTATTCCCGGAAGGAAGAACAAGAGGTCCAGGCTGTAAGGTTTTTTTTCTCAAAAACTTACTAACCAAGCTCAGTTTTCATTATAAAGATTTGTTTGTCAACAGAACTATCATTTTCTTATTTAAGTAAAACAAGATAATGATGCAAGACTGACATACTTTAGCACAGATATAATCGTATGGTTAAGTATATATTATGCTATATATAATCATGCTAACATTTTGACAGTTTTACTTTGATTAACAGATGTTTAGTTATTTGGTTATAATGTTTAGTTATTCTTTTGCTAACCAAATCTGTAGTAATGTATCTGAATTGTAATACAATAATGCTGTACATTCTAGGAAATAAGATTCAAAGGGTTCCTATTGCCATGTGTTCAGAGTTCTCCAAGTAAGAACCTAATTTATTGAAGCACTAAATCTTACATTTCCTGGGAATAATCCACTTGGTTATCAGAAAATATAATTAAGTGTTAAAAGATCTTTTTTACAGTAGCATGTAATGAGATTAAGAGTAGTGTTTGTAGCAATCTAAAGTTAATTTTTTCTTGCTACTAGACTTTGGAGTCAGAAGAAATTGATTTAAATGCTGGCCTTCATGGAAATTGGACTTTGGAGAATGCTAAAGCCCGTCTGAATCAGTTTTTCCAAAAGGAGAAAATCCAAGGCGAATATAAATACACTCAAGTGGGACCTGATCACAACAGGTTTGGCAGGGTTTTTTTTCATAATGCTGATGTTATTGAAAACATTTTCCTTAATAGTTTGGTTGTATGCTCTTCATCGCTAAATAGAGAGCTACCTTAATGGTTTAGCAGAGTAATTAGGCATGGGCTGTTCCATTTAAATGGTCTAAACAATGTAACCAACGGTTATTATTTCTTGCCCTCTTTCCTTGAATTTGGAAATAGTTTTTGATCTTTTTGTAGTACTTAGTTCTGTCTCACGATCTATATACTAGTCATACAGTATCTTATTAAATTTGAAAAGCAGAAAATCCTGGGAATAATGTTTGCTAATGTGATGATGATGAAAAAATTCAGTACCATGCCTGTTCTTAAAATCTGAATTACAATTTGAATAAAAACTCATGGTAGAATGTTACTGGGCTCTTAAAGGAATAGGGAAGCTAAAAATTACTTGTAGAAAGCTAGTGTATGCACACCAAAGCAGTTCAAATTTGCATTTGTTTTACATGCCATTTGTTTTACACTTTATTTTAATCCCATTTGTTTGGAGATGCAGTTACCTTCATGTAATCCCAGAAGAGGTTTGTAATATAAAGTGGCTTGCCAGTCAAACCTTGATATTTGCAGTGTGTTTGACACCTAATTGCTATTGCAAAGTTCCTTACAATATTAAATAAAGCTGTAATAGTAAATGTATTATTGAGTAAATATAGAATAGGCTGATAAAGAAATAATTCTCTCTCCTCTAACTCTGCCTTCGGTTTTTATTCCTGTTACTACTTGTCCTTCAAACATCCAAAATTAACCAAGGTGAAGCTATTCACCTTCTAATAACTTCATAAATTAGTCTTGGTTTTGTTGGTATCTCAATCTTATTTTTTTCATGAACATTACTCTAAAAAAATCTAGTTAAACATTTGCTTTTACATGATATATACCTTCTAAAATGAAATACAGATCTCTGAATACTGAACAGGAAAATAGAGCTGTACATAGCTTTGGATTCAATATTCAAAAAGGAAAAGAAATGAGGGGAAAAGCTACCAAGGCTTCTAATGCCTTCCTAGTTTGACTCCAACAAATGATAGATGCCTGATGTAGTTTGATACATAAATTCAGAGATTAGATTCAATTTCTGATTTGAAATACTTCATGTCATTTCCCTTTCAGCTTCCATAAAAGATAGTTCTTTGTGCAGTTGTTGTATACTACCAGGATTATCTATTTATTAATAGTGTTGCTTTATGTTTATCATCAGTCTGACATTCAGAAATGAAGTAGCTGAGACTTCCCTTTCCCAGTTTGTCCAGAAAAATGCACTTGCCTAATTTCTTCATAAAATTACCATTTTAGACTTTCTCCTCTATAGCTCTTGAAGTTCTGCTGTTATGTTTTTTCCCCCAAGTACAAGCTTTATTTAATATTTACTTGGTGAAGATGGAGGCATGGATGACAGTATGTTTCTCGGTCTGTTTGCTGTTTTCCCAAGAGCATTCCAGGGTGTAGAATTTGTTACTCCCAGGAAGGCTTGGATGGATTTCTTGCATCTCTAAAGAAGAAAATTGTGTTAAAAACATCTTAATAAATAAACACACTATGAGGTACCCAGTTTTTTAGGCATAAATTGGCATAGTTTTAAAAAGAAGAATAATGAATGTACTGTCAGTTATATCAAACCTGTGTAATTTTGTCTGGGATAAAAAGCTCTTAGAAGATAAATTCCTGTGGAATTGCAGTGTTTAATGTGTCCTGCCAAGTACTGTATCCCCCCCCCATTTTCTTTTTAAAGTAATGATGTGAGGTTTTTAAAATAAACAGAGAATTTTTTCCCCAAAACAGTAGTTGAAATGGGTTCATCTAGATATGGGGGGAAAGTGAAGGGGGTGGTACATTAAAATGGTACATTTAAACAAATCAATTTCTTAATTTGGAAATTAGTAATATTGAAATATTAATATTTCAATATATTTAAACATTCAGATATAAGAATTCAATAGCACTGAACCTTTTAAGCTTCAGAATTTACACCGAAGGTACAAAATTGGCACATATGTTTAGGATTAAATTCCACTAATTTTATTTTGTTGCTTTTTGATCTAGATTTGATACAACCTTCTTAAGCCTTGGGTTCTTGTGCTTCTTTTCATCTTTTCTGCTCTTTCAGGTACCAGAGATTGTAGTCTTCTATTTCCCAATTAACTAGAATTCTCTGTTACACCCAGAATCAAAGTCTGTTTACCTTAAATTGGTGGCTTTGTGATTCTGACAAACCAAAATGAATCATTTTTGTGCAGTCCTGTTTTTTTTTTCAATCAATCACAATTCAAACTAACAGAAATTCACATTAATGAATAACTGGTTAATTGAAAACTGGTAGTTAGTACTTTGAATTTCTTCCTATATGCATGAGGTGGTAGAAAGAGCATATATGCTCAAGGCTCCAGTAGGTTGGTTGTGCAATAAATATTTAAAAATTTGATTAGTATTGTATTAATTACTAAGTTACTAATTAGTTTATTTCATGAAATAGAAGGAATTGTTTTGTAGAAATACAGTCATGGAGATTTCCCTGTTCCACATAATGGAACAGAATAGGTACTTAATTACATACATAATTATGTTGGTGAATGTGTAAATCTGTGATTGGAAGCTAGTATAAAGGTATTTTTTAAAAACCTAAACACATTTCCCTGTTGCACAAAATCAACTTTCCACCAGGAAAAGGACTTCAGTAGTAATTCAATATAAGTTATATGCTGAATGGGGTGGCAACTGCGACACCAGAGATTTTTGCTTGTTCACACATGTGCTGCTGCTTAGGCTGTACTAAGCAATCACATGGGACTCTATTGTAAACTGATTTCTGGTGTCGTTGTTCCCCCCCAGGTGGAGGAAACGAATTGAGTGCTGAATTTAAGCCTGGCTGAGAAACATACTGACATCGGTGTCATTAATGAAAGGGTGGCTGTTTGTCCCTGAGAGCCAGTGGTCTTCTGATTCATGAAGCCGCTGTGCCTGAAGGTCAGTTCATTGGTGGCTTAGGAAGGAGCTAAGAGTAAACTTAGTATCATCTAGTTTGTTTTTTTTGTCTGCAGTGAAATAACTAATATATATTGACATAGCTTTACATATAGTTTTCCTACAATATAATAGGAGTACTTGACGCATTACAACTATTATTTTATCTTTAAAAATAATCTGTGGAGATTGTCTTCAAGATTTTAAATCTAGTCATCTTTGCAAAACCTGGCTAAATTCATATCACTTTCCAGAAGAAATGTTCAGAATGATCAGTCTAGCTCCTGTGATATTGAGTATCTGATCTCAAGCTTCTTTAGCAGTCCTAGAATGTTTAAAATTAAATGTATTTCCTTAGAATAACTAATAGCCTGTTTGTATGCATGTTTACATAGCTAGAAATATCTGCTGAGTAAATGCTGAGCAAATGATTTAAAAAGCATATGTCGTAAATACTTGTAGATAAGCTAAGAGTTTTAGGTGCCAAAATGCACCCAAACTCTCTGTTCAGTTTATCAGTGGATGGGATTATGAATGAGTATATACAGTAATGCTTTTGAAAAGTATGTATTTGATTAATTGATTGGTTTGATTTGATTTCTATGGCCATCCATCTCAACAAATGACACTGGGTAGCATAAATATAAAAACAAATTTAAAACAATTAAAACATTACAAAAATATATGGCACCAAGTAGAACTATAACCATGGATGTTAATACAACCAAGAAATGGGGCCCTTAACACACTTGGGGCCCCAGGCCTGGGCTTACAGCCAAGTCTTCATGACCTTACAAAAGGCCAGCAAGGTCTGGGTCTTCCTGATCTCTGAAGGGAGAATGTTTCAGAGGGCAGGGGCTACAGTGGAGAAGGCATGTCTGCTGGTCCCTGATAACTGATATTCATTGGCTGATGGGACCCATAACACGCTCAATCTGCCAGATCGACATGTAGAAATGACTGGGAGAAGACAGTCCCTTAGGTAACCCACCTGGAAGCCATGAAAGGTTTTAAAAGTGATAACTAGCACTTTGAATTACACCTGGAAGCATACTGGTGTTGCATGTGTTAAATATTTGACACCATTTACTACCTATGCACTTGTCTATGAGAAGGTCGGCAGTTCGGTTCGAATCCCTAGCGCCACGTGATGGGGTGAGCTCCCATTACTTGTCCCAGCTTCTGCCAACCTAGCAGTTTGAAAGCACTTAAAAATGCAAGTAGAAAAATAGGGACCACCTTTGGTGGGAAGCTAACAGCTCTCCATGTGCCTTCGGCTTTGAGTCATGCCAGCCACATGACCACGGACACGTCTTCGAACAGTGCTGGCTCTTAAGCTTAGAAACAGATGCCCCTAGAGCCGGAAACGACTAGCATGCATGTGCGGGGGAACCTTTACCTTACTACCTGTGCAGTTGCATTCTGCACTATTTGAAGCCTCTGAATGCTTTTCAAGAGCAGCCCCATGTAGAACTCATTGCAACAAGCCAGATGAGAGATCGCGAGGGCATGAGTGTGAGCAAAGACTCCCAATGTCCCAATGACTCCCAGTGAAGAGCCTGAGTGGCGTAGGAAACTAATGCTCCTACTAAAAAGGCAGTATTTAACTTCCAGCTGCCTGCAATTACTGCGAGTTCAATTCTCACCAGGCTCAAGGTTGA
>JANHZT010009208.1:255629-267256 GCA_032468215.1 Stegonotus admiraltiensis | reverse complement strand
GTATTGGGGATGTTTTAAATTGCTGGGCCAAATTGTTTAATAGTTTTTATCTTGGTTTTAACTTTTGTACTCTGTTGCTTTATCATGGCTGTTCACCGCCCTGAGTCCCTGATGGGAGAAGGGCGGTATAGAAATAAAATTATTATTAATTAATATAAGCTCCGGTTTTCACTCTTCAGCTCCCAACTCTCAGAGAATCTGAAAAATCAAGATAATCCTGGTCCCCATGCTAAACTAAAAGGTGTGGCACACACACACAAAAAAAAGGAATGGCAGGAAGACTGATGAAGAAAATAAACCCAGACATTTCTTTTAAAGTTAGTCAAATTTTACATTTCCTTGAAATGATATTGAAGTGATTTGTCATGGCACTCTTCTGAGGTTTTTTTCCCCTTTATTTCTCTGTCTAATCTATAATCCTAAATTTTCTTGGTGGCATCCCAAGTACTAAGCCCAATACCGTTTGATGTTTTGGACCTACCATCATCAGCTAGATTCTGACATCTTAGACTTTACAGCTACTGTAAAGGTGACTACATATCTGATTACATTTTGTACACTGTCTTGTCCAATGCAACAGTCTATTGAGAACACTGTGACTAAATGAGACATCTAAATTTGGGAGTGGGATTTCAGATTCTGTGTATTTATTGCTATTTTAGATTATATTAATGGTTCTGAAGATTACATTTAATTATTTTAAAATGTATTGTACACGTACAAAATATTGGATCCAACTGTGCAGTCGGGCTTGAATGATCTTTTGTGTCTGCTTAAGCAGAATTGAACCTAGTTATTTGGACGGAAGACAATCAGGAAATTCCAAGGCTTTAGATTAGTTGGACTAAAAAACTTGACAAACATTCTCCTTCCAGCTGGATTGGTGCTCGAGATGTCAAGATAAAATAAAACCTTGTGTACACACTCATACCGATTCTGCATTTAGCCAAACCTCAATTTAAATAGTTAACCTCACCAAAGGAATTTTAGCAAGTGAGAGAGATGTTAAAGGGGAGGGGGAGACAAAGGACTGTGCCAGTTATCATAGTTATTTAACATTTATTTCCTTCTCAATCTTTAGGTTATATGCAAAGAAACACCACAGCACGACTGGTTTAACAGAAGCTCATTGTTATCGATAGTACTGTAACCAATACGGATATATCATCTCCATCTCCCAAACAATGGTTTCAAACACAACCCCTAGACTGCAAAAGGTTGCCTCCCTCCCTACAGCAGAGCATGTGGATTTGGAGGCTATGCTCCAGAACATTTTAATATATAAATTCAGCAAGTGGAGAAAAAAAAAGGCTCACATATTTCTAAAACATGGAAGTGGTCTTCACACGGTCAATTTAATGATGTAACCCAAGATCATACAAATGAATGAAAGCTCCCATTATCAGTAAGGCTACAATTGGTTTAACATAGAAAAACGAGAATATGTTCAAATACCTTATTTCAGGCACATAAAGTATTAGTACCGTTCAATCCACCAAGAGGCAATGAGATAGTGAAAGATAGACACAATCTACATTATAATATTCGATAATTGTTCTGTAAACATAAGCCAGTGTCCCAAAAATGCTACATTGAGGCTGTTGGGAAATTAAAGCAGCATATTTAAATATTCTACTTAATACCTTACATATGCAATACGTTTCATAAAACTTTTAAAAAATCAAAAAAGGAGATGCAAAGTTAAAATGAATTCCCCCTTCAAGGAAAAGTGTCAAAAAGTGCATTTTTCCCCACCGTTTCCCATTAACTCCAAGGACTCAGTACTCAATTCTCTCCAAAACAGGCCCCAGCTACAAACTGCTTTACATATAGCAAAAGTTTGCCCAGTGCTCATGGCTGAAAGGCAAACCTTAAAAAAGATCTGGAGCAGTAGTTCTTTCAAGTAGTTTTGAAGCATTCTGCAAATTTTCGGTAACACTTTTGAACACATTGTCCTGCCTTAGAAAGACATATCTTTCTTTTACAGGCCACTCCTTCAAACACTTAAGTAGTAAAAGATAATCAAGTCATTTACCATCATTTGAGTATTTACATGTTACATATCAGTGTGACACAGCACTTGCTCAATTGTGCATTTGTGATTAAAAACACACTGCACATGATGGATATATACACACTATAACTTCGGGGGGGGATCATGTGAAATTGTATCAAAATAGATTCACGGAGCAATTTCACATTTATTGTACAACTGGTAATTATCACAAAAACACATATTAAGCAGAATGTGTCCGCTATCACTGTTGTAACTCTAATTGAAACATCCCCCTACATACTGTGACAATCAGAAAAAAAAAGACTTGCAAAATTGGCCCCATTATTCAATATGATCAAGTTCATAAAGAAAGAAGCATCCTGTAGTTAAAAGATATTCAAGATGTTCAATTTTATTTAAAACATAACTAGGAAATGACCTGGCTAATATTCCTGAAACATTACCTGCAAAAATAGGTATGATACAACATATTCTGCCACAAAAACAAGCTGATGTATAATTAAAAGGAGGACCAAACCTGACAAGTATGTAAAATGCTTTCCTATTTTATCACTGTATTAACATACTCAAAATAGTAGCTAAATATCATGCTTTACTGAGATGATGCAGCAGTTTCTTTTCAAAGAGGAGATAAAAATAAGAAACAGCCCATTACTGTATATTCCATTGTGTACGCAAACTAACCTAAATAAAATCAGCCAGTTCATGCTAAGAAGTTTTAAAGTGAGGCTTGTAATTTTTAATAAATACAAACTAAAGCATTCAAAAATTATGAAGCTTTAGCTGTAAGACTTCTAAATTTATATTTTATAATATTTAGTTTTTTGTGTATTCTTACATACATACATGCTTGCACATTTCTAGTTCTGGCTCTGTGAATATTACATTGTCCATAGAATAGAAAACCATGAGATTTTCAAAACATTTTTTTTCAATCAGGCTAGCAACATGAGAATTATATTACACAATTATTTCATGCTTTGGAATGATGTATGGAAACTAATTATGAATATTAACAGGTGGCCTTTAAACAAAAGAAACAGAAATGTTTTGCTTATATTTGATCATTTTAGAAGTAAAATGTAACACACCATAATGTTAACTATGCAATAGTTTTATTTTGTAATATAAAGGCGGACTGCAACACTTACCACACCTGCATCTTTCTTTGTTGGCCTTTCTCTATGTGTTTTAGAATCTTTAACTATTGGGGAGAAATGTTAATAGTTCTAAAATGCTTCAGTACTGACATTGTCAAGTGAGAATTTGTAATCAGCCCTACTTTGCAGATTAAAACCAGTGGAATCCTGTTTAAGAAGCTAGAGTAGGCTTATAAATCCATGTACAAGTGACTAACATAATTGAGATGTTCTCCTCTACTTTATTTTACAAAGTATTTTGCGGAATTGCTTTAAAAACCTTCCAAATATAAGACTGAATTAGGCAGGAATTGTGTCATACTATGCAAACTGTCACAGGTAAGAGTACTGACTGCTGTTCAGACATCATCATTATTCATAGTAGTGTCCAGCAATCTATTGCTTTCAAAACATTTTGAACTAATTTATCCCATTGCTCTTAACTATTGGGCATATTACTGTAGATGCTCGAAATCATCTGGAATATAGTTGGAGAAAATGGATTTACTACCGTATAATTGGAATAAAGATTTTGTCTCGCATGCCTTCCAGCTCCCTCTCTTATATGTGGCCAAAAGAAAACCCATTTGCTTCTCTTTTGATAAATCACTTTTTGGCTTTCCCAAAGCTGACTATGGCTAGCAGTAACCATATTTCTCTGTAACAATTCCATCCAACTCAATCCCGTTCCTTGAATTTTTGAATTCCTTGAATGTTATTTTGAAAATAAATTAAGATAATGGTTTAGGATTTGGGTAGAACACTGAAGTGAAGCTAATAAGCAAAAACTTATCATTAGTTCTCATGGATGGGCTGGAGACAATGGGTGTGCCCATCAGCTCCAAGTTTGCTGCAATTTGTTTCCGGTGCACAAATAAAATGTATCATGATATGTGAACCAATGCTGCAGACAGCAATCTTGTTCCATCGGCTGCTGTCTAGAATTCACTATGAATTGAATAGTTCAGCTAAGTAATTTTATCCAACAAAAAAATAAATGGCTCAGTTAAGTCATAAATATGTTTACAAAAGTAAGAAATATATTAAATTTTTAGCAAATATATGCTGATGAATTTGATCTGTTATATTTTTTCCATTTTTTTACTTAAAATTATCAGATGCAGTATCTCTATTCCAGTACACCACAGATAACACTGCTAAGACAGAGACCAGCTCTGGCTCCCTAGTCCCAGCAAACTCTATTATAGTGTTTAAATTCTAAGATTTATATAATAAGAAAGAAAGGAAAGGAGAAAAGAACTGTAACCTATTTTTGTCTTGTACCTTACAGTCCAGGTGATATGCAAGTAATTTTCCAATTCATATTTAGTAAGCTGATGTCACAGGTCCAATGCAAATATGGGATATTTGTCAATGGGTAAATTTTAAATTGTCATTATTAATGCTACATAGTATATTTATTTTAAAATAGTATTCATTTTCATCTAATAGGAAGTGTAACCACATGCTAAGTGGTTACATTTTTGAAAAGATTCTGTCAAGTTTGGTGTCTTCTCCCAATAGTTGTACTTTTTAAAAAGGTCACACACACACAAATCAACAAGCAGAAAGAACAATCCCAATAAGAAGCTTAATACAAACTAATTTCAGGGAAAAAGGGATTATTGAAGAATCATTTTAATTTTTAATTCAATCCATCAGGCATAAAGTTGAAACTGGGTCTGCATTAATGTTGTGTCATTTAGCCTCAAGTTAACACAAACGTTGTGTTGTGTCAGGACGGCATGTTCTTTTCAACAGGATTTCACTGTGGTAACAAGGACAGAACTTCAATAACTACATTTCTTTGCAACTTCTTTTTAATAATAGTCTTCTTTTTTCTTGCAATTAATTTGTAGTTGAAGCCATACTTCATTCAGCATAACTTTAGAAATTATAAAGATGATTCAAACTGTTTGTTGGGGTTAGGCTCTGCTTCTAATTTTACAGCAGGTATGCATTCTGATTTAGTCCTCCGGGCTTTGTGATGTGGAGAGTCAATAACTATTTCGGAGCAAGAAATACTAACTGAAGGGGACTTTTCTAACTTCTTTCCCGTAGCCTTTTCCACAGTCCCACAACACTGCTTCAGAGCACACTGGGTTCTGCAGGGAAGTTCACATTTACTTACACCTTCATCAGACCTTACAATGACAAATTCAGGCTGAATGGTCGTTGCATGTATCCCTTCATCATGAAAAATGTCCTTAATATCTTTTGCCACTTTCATGTAGGATTCTGGATCCTTACATTTTATATGAGCAGTGCCAATTATCCTGCTTCCTGCCAGCTGCCAAACATGCAATTCATGGACAGCTTCTACATCTTCCAGTTTACGGAGTTTCTCATTTAAAGAGCGAATATCAATTTGCTTAGGAACAGTTTGCAAAAGAATAAGAGCAGATTCTTTAAGCAGAGGATAAGTAGTATAGAGTAGAATGCAAACCATGATCAGACAAAGTGAAGGATCTAAATACAGAACCCAACAAGGACCAGCTTCAGGGATATTCTCCACTGGAGAAAACTGAGTCAAGTTTTTACAGGGGTCATTAACACAAATATTGATGCATTCCCCATCCTCCGGGCATGGAGTCCAGTAAGAGTAAAATATTATGGCATTCACTACTACAATAACTGAACCCAAGGCATCTCCAAGAACATGAAGGAACACTCCACGCATATTGAGCTGAGCACTGGTGTCTTCGTCGATCTCCATGTCTATAGAAGTAGGACTGCTAATATTTCCATTTGGCTGCAGTTCCATTTGGCTGTCTTTTACTACATCACCTGCAAAGACAAGAGCAACATTGTTATGCAAATATGAAATCTGTGATGACTGAGTAAGCAACATTACGTTAATGTAGTCAGTGAAGGAGATCAATTACAAATAGTAGTTTTCTTAGCAGAAATCTGGATTCATAAGTATTTAAGTTATTATATCTGCCTTATGGTGACATTAATGATCTCTTCAGGGTTCTAGAACAGGGAGCTTCAACTTTTTCCATAACCTGGGCCTATTTACAGCCATGTAACAGAAGGCTCAATATTTTAGCAAGTAATCAAAATTATTCTCCTTTTAAAATATTCTAATTTTAAGTGGTAAACTAGAATAGAATGTTATGCAGGACTGCTGATGTAATTCTTTTCACGTTCGACAAATGGTTCTCTGGGTCCTGACATTAGCTTCAGACCACAGCTTCAAAGAACCAATCACCAATCTAGTTGCTTTCAGAATACTTTGGATCAACTACCATAATCCCCAGCCACACTGTCAATTGTCTAATATTTAAGGAGTCAGCTAGCAGTTCTGAAGAATTCCACATTGGGAAAGGCTGCTTTATGATTCACAGCCAATCTCTTTGCTCAAGCGCTCATTAGCTTTCCTAGATTTATTAAACTAATTAAGGCAAAATTCTAATCATCATAGTTAGAGGTGAATAAAAGGAAAAAAAGAATATCTAGGCACATACTGAAAGTTTTGGAGAAACAGCTGAGAAATTTGCTATTTTCAAAAATCTGTTCTCTTGAGCATAATCAACCATTTATTTTCAAAAAATGAGACATCCACTGTGCGTAACATACATACACAAAAAAACTATTACTGCAGAGATACAATAATTTATATATGCCTGAATGTATACTCACACTGACATATCAAGGATGCAGGGGAAATTATCAAGTAAAAGGAGAGAGAATTGTTTAAGGAAAATGAAAGCTAATGCCCTTCACTGTTGACCATTCTAGTATAAGAGAGTTCAAATCAAAACATCAGAAGAGCATCAGTTAGCATATCCTGACCATCACTATATACTGTTAAATGTAATAACTGATACAACTGGTATTCATCACTTTTCACAGGTGAAATGCAAAGTATTCTAGATTTGGTATCATGTTTTGCTTCCAATCACACTAGTATCCTAAACTAATTCACAACGATCCAGGAAATGATTTCTGTCAATATACCTTCTCCTTGTAAAACTTAGCACTACCTTCCAGTGAATTCTCCCCCCTGAAGATGGGGTGGAGGGAAGGAAGACAAACTTTTCTATTCAGGGAAGTTTGGCAGTTTCTGAACTTTATTCATGTTTGCTTTTCAAGTGATTTTGAGAAGCAAGAATTCCATGGCTGGCTCCAATGGTTAAAAAAGAGAAGTAGTAGTAAATCAATTTAAAAAGTTGCAGGGAAATTTAAGAAAGTAGTCATTGTTCTTCCCTCTAGCTAGGCCCCATGTGGTTAGGCTGAATTATGGTGGAAAACCACCTGTTATGGATTAAATAGATAGGAAGAAACTAGAGGCACTTTCACATGTGCACTATGCATAATCGCAAATACTCATGAACCTGGCCTCTCAATGGTTAGTCCCCGAGGATATGCTAGAAATGGATGTGATCTGCTCAAGCCCCCCCCCCAAGGAAAGCCTTAGTCACAGTGCCTAATTTTTAAAAGTGACAATTGAAGCCAATGAAAATAAAAAGAAAATTACCAAGTGCAAGTATTACATACACAAAAATGCCAAAAATGCTATGAGGATGAAGTAGCGTTTGCTACAAAAAAAGGTCCTGAAAGAAGATAGGTCATTTACATTACAGAAAGCAAAGAAAAGGACAAAATGATGAAGCACCATCATCTGAGCTTTCCAAAAAAGGTTATTTGAACATCATATAACAGACTAAATTTAATTTGTTTCACATCAAATAATACTGTCCAAATTCAGCACATGCTGACTATAGTAAGATAAAAATGCAAAACATACTGTAATTATTGTACAGGAAATTTTGCATTCAGTATTTATTTTTTTCAGAAAACCCACATCTTGGGGAAGGAACTATATAAAACTGCAGGTTGAACAGGACAGAATGAAAACTGCGTTTTTGCCCACACTCTCAAGTGACATTCTAAATTTGGATAGCAGCATTCTGCAGGGAAAAAATAAGCAATTGTTTTCATGCTGAAAAACAAAAAGGACAAAACAGCCATTATATCAAGAGAGACCATTTGTCTGTGTGTTGTATTACAAAATGAGTTTTAAGAGTAGTTATGTTGCAGATGCTGATGACAAGAACGCTATTGGCTCAATGATTCCAGTAATGTAACCGGTGGAACTTGAATCATCTCCCACACTCATTTCATTAAATTGACTCCACCTCTATAATAATTTTTACAACTCCCAATGATGGAGATCAAGAGTTATGTTTATGGGTGCTGAAAACAAATTATGTATGTATTAATATACCAGGAATGCTCCTAGCTAAAGATACGAGCCTAAAACTTTCAAGCTTTAACAGCCATTACAGGAACTTCTTAAGGAGACATGTTTATTCTTAGAACCAAAACTCCATGAATAGGGTTTGGAAGACAAATTACCATGATGACAATGTTATCTTCAGGCTAAGAGTCATCCCAACAGAACTATTGCCAGGGTTCCTTTATGCCTCACTAATAATCTGAAAAAACTAGGTTAAATAATCTGGGTTTACCCATAAATACCATAATTCTGAAAAGCATTTCCAGCATCATCTTCCCAAGATAGCACTAGTTTTTAAATGGGGGAGGGGGGCAAATACAGCTGCAAAATCACACTGGCACAATGGATCTTATTGCATAAATCAGCCAACAATGATTCCAAGGCCAAATGCCAACTTCTAAGAAAATCAGTTGCTTACATAAATAACTTATGCCAAGAGATGAACAGTGGCAATAAATCCTACCAGCCAATCTGCTTTAGAAATTATCTCAGAACTGATTAAATTATGAATAAATCAACATTTCTATATTAAACTAAATTACAATTATACTAACTATAGAATATTGCCAGAAGAATTAATTTCCATGACAGGGAATAAGTTCCTCATTTATTTTATTTATATTCTGCCTTTCATTCAGAAGATAAAAGTGCCATACACAGCACTTGCAATTCCTATTTTTCCCAAAACCCATTCTGTGAAATATGTTGGCCTAAGAGGATAGCAACATCCCTAAAGCCACCCAATGAACTTTCATGGCAGAGGGTGGAGTAGAAATTAAGAGCAAACACACAACACTAGCTCTCAAATAACAATCCATATAATTTTGTCCAAAAAAGTGGATGATTTGATGATTAAATCTCTAATGACAACAGACTTAGAAAACTCGGTGACCTGTGTTGATGGCTTATCAATATTTCATGTTGGTAAAAAAATCTATAGACTACATAATTGGGTAAAGAATGACAAATATTCTGTGTATGCTTAGAGAGAACTGCATACCAGATCTACCATGACAGCTGCTGTCTATAATATACTTTCTAGTATAATTAAGTTCTATGTTAAATTTTGCTGCTGTAAAAAAAAAAATCAACCAATAAGAACCGACATGACATAAAGGCTGCTAGTTGTTGAGATACATGGAAGAAAAGTGCAAGGAAAGAGGAACACTGAAGTAATTCTCTTCTATACAAGGCACATTAACAATTTTAATTACTTTAAATTCACTACAACAAAGTTATCTAAAACCTTTCCGAGTATTTATTTTTCTCTTTTAGTGAAAGTGGGGTTCATGAACAGTTTTGTTCTTGAATAATTAATGACCATTTCCCATATTCTGGGTTTTCAGAATTCTGTCCAATTATAGTAAAATGAAGTACAAGAAGCCTTCTCTTTATGGCCCAATGAAGAATCCTGGAAAGGCCTATAGCAATATTTAAGATCGGAAGATCTAGGAAATGTGGTGAGCAAATGGTATTAATATAACACATTGGAGAAAAAGTTGCAATCTCCCAAAGCGAAAGATGCTCAAAAGTGTCTGCTGGGGCATGATGAGGTAACAGTAACCATGGCAGTGGGTTGCCAAGACAGTAAATTAGGGTCAGCATGGCACAATCTCAGAGGAAAGACAGATCAGCAAAGGATAAAACCTCTTGCCATTGATCAGCCCAAGCTTTGGGTCAGGAGGGCTTGGTGTGTCTTACCCTTTTATCACCTTTATTTGTGCGGGCAAGATTGTGAGCCCAAGGTTTTTCCCTGGTTTAAGAAGAGCCCTCTCTGATGCAGGCTGGGGATCTCGGTACCCCTGGAGACCATCAGATCAGGGCGAAAGCCCCTCCGCATCTGCTCCCCGCCCCACCCCTTCCTCAGCCTCAGCTCACCCAGCTTCTCCAGGCTGACTCCATTGGAGCTGTTGAAATTGTCCACCAGGGTGTTGGTCTCCTCTTCTTTATGTAGGTCGCCGGGAGGCGGCTCCGCCTTGCCGCCTCGGGAACCGCTCCGCCGGTGGCTTCCCCCGCCGTTCCCGCCATGCGAATGGCCGTGGCCGCCGCCGCCGCCGCCGCCGTGCTGGTGGAAGAGGCAGAGCCCCAGGACGTTGATCAGCAGCCCGGCGGCCCCGACGCCGATGACCACCAAGGGCTGCTCGATCTCATGGGGTTCGGTGAAGCGCTCGATGGCTTCCAGGAAGATGGTGAAGCAGAGGGCGGTCAGGAAGACGGCGTTGACCAGGGCGCCCATCACTTCGGCCCGCACCCAACCGAAGGTGTTCTTCTTGGTGGCGCGGGTGCGCTGGGCGAAGCGCACGGCCACCAGGGCCACCACCAGAGCCATCACGTCGGAGAGCATGTGGAAGGAGTCGGAGAGCATGGCCAGCGACGACGTCAGCCGGCTCACCACCACCTCCACCACGAAGAAGCCGAAAGTCAGCGCCAGCATGCACAACAGGCGCACCCGCCGGCAGCCGTGCCGCCGCCGAGCCGGCCGCTCGCCCGGACTCTCCACGCCCATGCTGCCGGCCTGCGGAGCCACTCAGCCGCTTAGCAAAGGCGCCGCTGCCGCAACCAAACCCGCGAGGGAAGAGGAGCGGGGGAAGCAACACTTCTCGTCAGCCAGCCGAGGGGCCGCCGCCGGTGAAATCACCCTTCTCGACGCGGCTAGTCTCCGCAGTAATCCTCCAACCGTGCCGGGGCTTCTGCTCTCCCCGCGGGCCGAAAGGGTTGCTGCGCTCGTCACTATCGACAAACCGCCTCTCTGAGCCGCCGCCTCGCCGTCTCCCTTCTATATAGCCCGCGTTCCAAGAAGCGGCGGCAACCACCCCGCCGCTCTTTGCAGACGGTTTGAAACTAAACTTTGCACCCGAACCCCCTAACACTCCTTTCCACACGGAACCCCAGAGCCACCCGCCGTTAGGCTCCGCCTATCTGGATCTTCCTCATTGGCTACGACCCCGGCAACCGGGCGGCATCGCTCACACCTCCCGGCGGGATTGGCCTCTGGGGATAGTCTCGACAAACCATCCGCCGTGCCTCCAGACGGCTTTCCTATTGGCCTGGCTTACCTCAGGCTTTTCGGAGAGGCGGGGCGATCGTTTTGATTGGAACAGATGCTCGGTCGCGGTGTATAGCATCCTATCAATCTCCCTCTTTGGAGCCGCCTCCGAAAGAGTTATTTTTTTCGGGACTAGTGCAAAAGGTGGTGGCGGGTATCGAGCGGAACGATTCCTTTTTT
>JANHZT010009208.1:234849-245645 GCA_032468215.1 Stegonotus admiraltiensis | reverse complement strand
ATTCTTCCTGGCTTCAAGATTTACCAGGGATGAGTGATGGTGGGAGTGGAACAGGGGTGAAATCCAGCAGGTTCTGACAGGTTCTGCAGAACCGGTAGCGGAAATTTTGAGTAGTTCAGAGAACCAGCAAATGCCACCTCTGGCTGGGAATGGAGATTTTGCAATATCCTTCCCCTGGAGTGGGATGGGAATGGAGATTTTGCAGTATGCTTCCCCTGCCACGCCCACCAAGCCACACCCACCAAGCCACACCATGCCCACCAAGTCACGCCCACAGCACCAATAGTAAAAAAAATTGAATTTCACCACTGGGTGGGAATTGTATGTGGGGGGTGTGCAAGAGGTTTCCATAGCTATCTTATCTTAGGAGAGAACAGAAACACTGTTTATGGTTTATGCAGAATCTCTACTTACATCATTCCTGGCTGCTATTTTTAAATGCACTTGTCGGGTTTTGTGCAGACTTTATAATCATAGATTTAGTGCTGTTTTGAAAGGTGATACATATTAAGAAAGGCTCTTACCTGTGTTCACTCCCCATCTTCCTTTAGTAGTGCTCTGGACATCTCTTCCGTCATTTCATCTCCTGGAGTTCCTCAGGAAAATACAGAGTTTTCCAGGATCTACAGACAGACTTACACCCAGGTGCAATCCAGACCAAGACATAGTGGCCCTTCATTCCAGTGGCAGTTAGACCTTCAGTTATATACATTACAGTTTCAGGAACCACCTCAGGTTTCCTCTGAAATATTCATGAAGCATCTGTGGTGTGTGTGTGTGTGTGTGTGTGTGTGTGATCAAATACATCCTATTTCTTAGCAGTAAGGAATAATTGCAGAAAGCACCAACATAGAGTGATCTGACCATTGTAACAGGCTGATGGTAATATACCTCAAATTTTTATCATGTTGCCACTGCTGCTTAAGAGAAAATCCAAGTGTAATATGAGATCATGGGTGGACCCATAGCAACTTGAGTCAGGTCCATGGTGACTTCTGAGTCACTTCTGAACAATGCCTAAAATGAACAGATTAAAGTTTCCTAATACCATTAAAACTCCAATGCTAACCCAGTCACAGCTTCAAGCAGTTCCACTGCCAACCCAACTTCGCTACACAAAAGGAACAGTAGCAACAATCCCATCGGATACCTGGAGCCTAGTTACAGCAACAAAATCTCACAACTCAAAGCAATGAAAGCCCCTAGATGAACTTAGGGTTGAGGCTGTTGCCACACTTGAAACTCATGTGGGCTTTCACATGTCTAAGATAGGAACTTCATACTTCTCTGCCTGGGTAGGTCTTGGTAATCTACACTAAATTAACGAGAATTGCAGAAATCTAACCAGGTGCTGAGCAAGGCATAAGTTACTATCACAACAGCCTCATGAGTCATAAATGATACACCAACAATACTGGCCAGTCTTTACCTACTCAAATCAAAACTTTATTATAGCCAGAAACCAGCAAATGACCCAGATAAATACAAAAAGACAAACAAATAATTAATATAAGAGGAACTTAGTCTTTGGGATGCATCATTATATCTGCTGTACTCTTGAAGATAGTTAACAGACTGTGGTGATGCCATACGTGACTACATCTTCTATCATTACTCACTTTATATGCTAACTAATGATAGAAGATGCAGGTTCAGGTTTAGATTTATAATTTTCTTTTGGGCCTTCTGGCTGTAAATAAAATGGATGGAAAAACTTCTGTTAAAAGATTACTGCTCCATTTATTTATCCTGTAGGTCCCCCTAGTGTCCAACATTCAAGATTCTTTATTATAAAAAGATCCCAAATAATCACCATTTCCTGAGAAAATTCCTTCTTAATTCAAAGCTATAATTCCAGATCCATTCTAAACCCTTGATTTGTTATTAACTTTCTGAAATCCATATTCTAAGCACCTATTTCTGCATAATCCACAAAAAAAAATCTTTACAAAACGTTTAAAAATCAAACTGGACAACCCTGTTGGTTCATCTTTCAGAAATACTTAGTTACCTCAACAGATAAACATAATAACTAGGGCAGACAGATAAGCAGAGGGAGCAGGAGCAACTTCCAACCTCCTATTGGCTTCTTCATCGACTTTATTTGTTGGAAGCTGGCAGAAATCAGATCCCGTGACTGCAACAAAGATTGATCATAACAGTGAAAAGATTTACTTGGATGTTTAATCCAATATTAGGTTAAATTAGCTCATGCAAGAAAACAGGGTTGGTTTTGGCACGCACTGTGTTTACACTGTTTTGCCCAGCTTTCCTCTACATCACCAGAACAGAACAGAACAGAACAGAACAGAACAGAACAGAACAGAACTTTTTATTGGCCAACACACAAGGAATTTGTCTTGGTGCATATTCAATAAAATTTACTATTGAGTAGGGAGATTTAAAAATGCACTGCTTGTTAATATTTGCAGGCTGCTTCAGAGGTATAAAAGTATTGAAAAAATAAAAAAAATTAAATCATGCTGAAATTTATTCTTAGAATTCACAGACATTGGTTTCTATTTGTAAGTAAGCATGTCAGTCTCTACAGTTATTAAGAGAAAGCAAAAGTCAAAAGCAAACACTTCTCAAGTAATGTCCATACTGAAGGTGGCTAATTTATTTCTGGGTATTAATACATTATATGTATTTTATAAAGGGAGGGAGGAAGGAAATGTCTGACAACTAACTTTTTTGACTGTATATATATATATAAGCCCAATAAAGAGTTGGCTGAGAGCAGTTTTGAAATTGGATACTATAGTATGTCAGTAGAGAGATCTATGATCTCCATTACTCCAGGGGTGTCAAACTTATGGCCTGCGGATCAGTTGTGTCACACACTGGCCACGCCCACCCCTGGTTTAGCGAAGGGAGAATACATCATGTGATGATGTTGCGAGTTTGACACTCCTGCATTACTCCATGAAAAAAATAAACATAAATGAAAAGAATAAATTAATACTACCATTATGGGAAATATAAACAGTCCTTGTCTTATACAGTATGTTTTGTTTTGTTTCATTTTTATAATTACAAATGCCCTGAAATAGGCATACTATGTAGTTTCATGGAATTAAGAAAGAGAAGGCACAGTCCATTTCCCAATACTGACTTCACTTGTAATTACTGGAAACAATGACTCATTAGTGGAACTGTTCTCATTTTGCTAAGGGGAATTTCAAAAACAGCATATGGTGCAGCATAAAGGTCAGCTGTTCAAAATAATAATAATAATAATTTGAGCATAGGGCTGAAATATTTCTAAGCAACAGTTTACATCTTGACCCAAAGTGCATTTATTCCCATGTTCTAGATAACACAGTTAGGCTGACAAATCTGGGCTGCAAAATATATATATATTTTCTGTATCTCTGTTGCCACCTCATGGTTGATTTTTGCGTAACTGGAAATCATAGCTTTGGTTCAGGTTGCAAAGGACACGAAAGTTAACTCAGTTTTATCTAATGAAGAACACAGATATTTCTTACAGACACAATTTTCTGTGTCACAAGAGCATCTCCTGCGTCAAAAATAACAACATTCTGTTTCCTAGAAACAGTCACTTGAAACAGAGCCAGAAGTCAGTCCTGACTTCAAGAACCCAGCTGACTCATGACAGGGATAGGACAGGGGCACCATATTTAGGACAGTAAAAAAAAAACCAACCCTAGCAAAAGTTGAAGATATTAGTGATCAGACATTTAGATTTGCAGAACAAAACTATTTAGACCAAATGTGCTTTCATATTATTTATTATATACTATGAAAAATAGACACAAGAGCCTATTTAACTGATGCTTTCTATCCCAAGTTGCAGCATTTGTACATCTTGACCACTGAAGAAATCCACATTCTAACTTGCATGGAAAAGAGCTTGAGATATACTGGTAATTCCTTTACATATGTAAAACTCACATTGACATGTCTTTAACAGATTTTTTTTTTCAACATTTAATATATGGAGGGTTAATATTGAAATGCTTGGGACTAGTTTCTCAAATCCCCAATTACTGGTCATCTGCTTGGGGTTTGTAGGAGTTACAGTCTATAACCGTAATGGTGAACCTATGGCACGGATGCCACAGGTGGCACGCAGAGCCAAATCTGTGGCCACGCGAGTGTTGCCTTGGTTAAGCTCCAGCATGCATGCGCACGCCGGCCAGCTGATTTTCAGGCCTTCCGGGCCCACCAGAAGTTGGGAAATGGGCCGTTTCCAGCCTCCGCAGGGCCTCCAGGGTGGGGGGGAGGCCATTTTCACCCTCTCCAGGCTCCAAGAAAGCCCCTGGAGCCTGAGGAGGGCGAAAAAGGAGCCTACCGTGTCCACCGGTAACCTTTTTGCCATCACGTGCCAAACGCGGGAAGAGTGCGGGGGGGGCATTGAATTATGGGTGTGGGCACGCAGACATGTGACACACCCCTCACGACCCCCGCTTTTGGCATGCGACAGCAAAAAGGTTAGCCATCACTGGTCTATAACATCTGACAGATACTTGATAATGAAAACTTCCAAGCAAATCAGGCTTTAACAAAGCAAGCTGCTTATATGCACAATTCTGCCAACCAAATGTTGGATATTTCTAAGTTCTGATGACCATATTTTTTTTCCTTTTAAGCAATTTATAATTATTTCAGACCATGCTTTCAGTAATCCCAACCCTGAAAAGCCTAATGGGGATAAAACAGATGCAGCCAACTGGCAACTTACACATACAAAAATATCAAAACTAAAACTTTAAGGAAATATTTAAAAGAATGGAAAAGCAAATTGGGAAAGGAGAAAAGATTTCCCCATCCTAGCATTCTCTTTTCTTTTGATACACTGCAGCAATATCATCTTAATCCTAAAACATCTTCTAAACCATTTTTTTTCTGTTAAAGTATTACTAATTTCTTGATGTTGTTGAGTGCATAAAAGTGCACAATTCCTAAGAGAAATGCTCACAAATCATTAGGTTAAAACATTTTAGAGCTTATTTTTCATCTAAAACTATCTATACAGACCTTTTCATCACAACCATTACAAAAATATACTTTTAAAACACCATAGAAATGTCACTCTTCTGTACAGGGACAAACGAACTGTTTCAACGCATTCCCAGTAGCTGACGGCTTTTCAACTGATAGTGTTTCTCCAGTTCACACAGGGCTTGAGCGCGCAGATTTGCAGCATAAAGGCGCTTCTTCAAGTTACATTTTTTTTCTCTTGATTGGGAAAAGTTTTCCAGGTTTTCCTCATCTTGAGCATTTTCTTTACTTTCATCACCAAACTGGACTTTCTTTTTTCTTGCTGTATGGACAGGTAACATTTCATCTTAAAAAGACAAACAAAAACATACTTTTGTAATATCCATTTAAACTTCTTTAGCCATAAAATTTGCAAAATATTAGAATTCATATCTACTATCATAGAATATCATATCACAAAATTCATTCATATGGCATGGCAAATGGGAATACCAAGCAATATTAAATAAAGGTAAGTCATGTTATTTAATACAGTAGAAATTACGGGGGGGGGGGACTTTGAGATAGTTTTTTAATACTTTCTAAAGCCATGGTGAGATCTTCCAGCTAAATTTTTTATTTTGTTTTTTTGTGGAAGAATAGGTTTTTTCTCTGAAAGCCATTTGTAACATATCTAGACAATATTTAAATGACAAACAGCATCACAGTTTCTTTTATGTTCGTTTCTTAGCTTTACTTTATTTTCATAATTATTGCTCCTTTGTAAAAAGAAAATAACATATAAGCAAGAACCAGCAGGGTTAAAAATCTTGAAAAAGCTATCGTAAGTGGTAGAATTATATAAAATCATTTTGCATAAAATAATCACATAACACCTTCAATAACAGCATGAGCATCCTTTATCCTGTAAGATTCTTCTTATGCTCATAATATGCTACTCTTTTAATATCTTTTCTATTATATTCTTGAAATTACATACCAGTCTGTGAAGCCTATTCTGACAATCGGTGCTTAAATCCATGAAGTGGTACTTGCCACAAGTTGGAAATCAATGTGGTGTTTTTTTTCTCTTTCCCCCCCGCCCAAACTTTGGTTTCCCATTTTTCCTGCCCCATTTTTCCTCTATTTTCATTTGTATTTTATATTTTTAAATGTTTAATAATTAAAAATCATGAACTTTTATGATATATTTTTAATTGACATGCCTACACTTTATTTTTTCTTCTTGACAACATAGAGCATGTGCATACCCATAATTCTTTTATTCCCCATAATTATCCAGCCAGGCAGACTGGAGTCAGGCACGCCTAGTTTTTGCTGATCTAGATGATTATGGACTATAGTTTCATAGGTCTGCTAGTATAAGTCCAACAGACTTATATCATACCAGCCCTTTGGGATATATATAATGACACATTTACTCCCAATCATCCTGTTATTGCTGGTATCACCTATTGAATAAATAATGAGAAGGAGCAGTAAACTACTGATCTTTTTTCTTGGAAAATTATTTGGTTCAGATCTGAAGGGAGAAATGAGTGACAAAGCAGTAGAAAGTGGAGGATGATGGAAGGCTGTAGAGACCATGGGAACACAAAGGAGGAGCAAGACAAGTGAGTTAATGGTCCAGTCCAGAAGTGATTCTAGAGTCCAAATGAAGCATCAGAAAGTAATCCAGCCCAATGAAATAAATTGTGTGGACTTTTTGTAGACTTTAATTTTCTGTTATATTACTTGACTAGCAATATTTTTCAGAACTCAACATGGCTCGTTTCCTGAGCCTGCCACCCTCACAGAGGTTGAGTTACTCTCTTGCTTCCACCCCACTCCCAAAATCATTTTTGAAACAGCTGTTTCCTCCTTTCCCTCTCTAGCTACTTCCTGTGTTCTCAAGGTTTGTTAAGCGTGGCATCACAGAATCTTATGGATCTCTTCTGTAAATATGTGGACCTTGGGATGTTTGCAGCCCATATATGATATGCCTAACCCTTGGTTGTTATTCTTTGAACATGCTTTCAATTCTTTGATTCCATCTTAAAATGTAGTACCCAGAACTGGATGTAATAGTCAAAATTAGCCTTTCTATGATTTGGAAATTGTTTCTGTTCATGCATCCGAATAGTTATTTGTAAGTTTCATAAGTATTTGCACTCAAATTATGCTGCTTTTATTTCCCATATTTCTCACCTGTACTAACTCATATCCTATACATGTATATTTAATGTTTTCATAAGAAAATGTATTTGTCTCTATTAAATTTGTTATTAACAACCTATGCTTCTAATTCATCAAGATCAAACTGAATTTTATTAGTCTTCCATCATATTAATATGCTACTCAGTTCTGTGTACAGTACACCGATTTGATTAGCATTTCTTCTCTTTCTTCATCAAAGTCATCAGGAAAAAAAAGATAAAGAATACAAAATTGAGATTTGCAAAATGGCACTCCCATTCAATGATTAATCATTGTTAGGTATTCTGTGAATGCAATTTTGTTATGCTACTCAGCCCACGCTTAACTGCCTTATTAACTAGAATGTTGTACCCAGTATTAAAAAGACGCATCAAGACGCATCTTCTGTGTTTCTACTTTCAGACAGCTCAGAACCATATAACATTTTTCAGATGAAGGGCCTCTGGTTATCTCAGAACTAGAACTAAGGGTCAGCAAAGAATTAAAGTTTAATTCACAATAATTATACTATAATTGTTCAATATATTCCAAGGAAGAACAGTTTTTCTCTCCTATTGTGTTAAAAATTACAGTTTCTTGGTAAGTTTTAGATATCCAAAGCATGAGGGGATGCAATTGGCTTCAAGATATGTACTCCATATATATTTAAGAACAGTCAAGTAGAGAAAACTATGAAGGGATATCTTTAAACATAGGTGATGGAACTGTGGGTCCAGATGTAACTAAAGATTAGCAAAATGACAGGACAAATTGTCTGACGATTCAGGCATTCAGTTTCTTGCCTGAATGTTTTATTTTCCTCTAAAACCTAAACATTTTACAGAGGAACTAAAGCTTAATTCTATTTAATATTTAGGGGAACATTTAGCAAACAAAAGTTTATTTGCACAAATCCTACTACTCAGAAGAAAAGATCTTAGTGGCATTCAGGGAGAAGGAGGAAATTAATTTTAACTGTATCCAAGTATCCATCCAGCAGAAAGACATCACAGATTCCACCCTGACAGTGATTAGGTCTGCTAACAGATGTTTACCATGTAGAATAAAACTTGCTTACTGTATGTTAAATAACACTTTCTATAATTCTAAATAATAATTATGGCAATGTAAAATTTTATTGAAGTGGTATCCATGGATTTTTCAGAATTTTGCTATACTCTTATTTTATTGCATTTGTATTTTTTTCATTTCAGAAAAGTATCTAAAATATGCAGCATTTATATTCAATCTGTTCCTTTCTTTAGTTCCTAACCAAGAGCCTTCAGGTTCATATAAGCAAAGCCTCTTGCATCAGCCAGCATAGAAAAATATAACAGTTGTTGTAAAAAAAATTGCTATATATGTGGTTATCAGAGAATACAACAACCAAAGCCTACAGAATACATGCCATCCAAAATACAATATTAAGCAGTGTTGGCTTTTCTTTTTAGATTTTTCCTTAGTATATAGTTGAATAGTTGAGTATATTTGCAGCTCTGCTTCAAGCAGTGTTTGCCCTCAATGTAAGTAAAAGGAAGAATTTCTTTGTATAGCATACACAGAAATTAGAAATTAGGCTCAATTATCTTGGGTAGGTATAAATTAATAAAAGTCTAGAGTATGCCACTCAAAAACATCTGGTTGATAACTATAGAGACAAAACTGTAAAGAAGTCATTGGAATGATTCAGCACAGCCTCCTCATATATTTTTAGTAATGTCAATTTAATATAGAAATTATCTATTTGAAGTTTTAATCAAAACCTAATAACAGCAGATTTTTAAAAACCCTGCTTCTTAAAAGAAACAAACAACTTTACAATATGTATTTGGTTGTGATTTTTTTTGTAGTGGAATTAATTAAATGATACCATATGTATGAGCTACACTGTCAAGAAAAATGATTGCTCAATGACAGGAGCCATTACTATCATTATTTATATGACACCCAGAACCATTGCTTAATTATCTTTATTACTGCCCTGTTGGTGAATAAGCATTTTTGAGGTAACTATATTTTCCAGCAATAAATTTGTTGAAGTCTATCCGGGTGAGGGCAGACTAATTACATTTAAAGTACCTTGCTTAATGTTAGCTATTGTTAGTTTAAGTTTCATTTAGTGGGAAAACAGGATAGTCCCTCTTCTAAAGTTGTTCTAATACAGCACCAAGTTCTGTTATTGTTCAAGTGAATTAAGGGCAATTGATATTTAAGAGACAAGAGTTTCTACATCAAATTTTTAAAAATGGAATGTGTTTAGCTCCTGGACAACTAAGCCTTTTATTTGTAATGGCCTTTAAAAAAAATTTAATTTGCTAGACAAGCTTTGAAGCTGTATATGCTCAAAGTGCTGGTTTTCAAGGGCAGCCCCAAATACTTTGTGGGAAACCTATTTCCAAGTAGAGAAGCATTCCCAAGATTGCAATAACTCCTTGTAGTCTGAAAACCAGCCAAAGTGCATTGTTTTGAAATCAGCTACACAGGAATATAGTGGCATACATAATAGTAAAACTTAATGTCTTTAAGAATGCAGACCTAATTTTTAAAATTAGCACCACTGAAATATTTAATTACTTTACAGAAATCTCATTTTCTTATTTACAAAGTAGTAAAATATATTTTATTAAGGACTAATTTCACAGTTCAAGAAAGTCAAGACTGAAACATATAAAAAAGAACAAAGAGTGGGTGAATTAAATAGCTATATTTACACAATGTCACCCAAACTTAGTAACGATATACCAGGTGTAAAACAGCCAAGGTTCACATAAAAATAGAAATAGAGGTTGTTTCTTTTACGAATACATACTTTGTTTCTGATCAAACACACAAAATAATCACAACTCGCAGTAATTTTGAAAGGTTAAGTAGAAGTCATAATTTTCCATATAGGAAAGCTTCTTACAATCCTGAAGCATGTATACTTCATGATTTGTAAAGGGCCATTACTGAAACCTGAATTCGTGGTTTCACAACTCTTGAAGCATCTTTTATTGTTTCCTATGCTTAGCGTTTCAGATCTTTAGGAATCAGAGAGCCATGTGATCAGTATAGGAGATCTCACTTTTCTACATAATTCAACGGTAAAGCATTTTATAATATTCTGGGATTCTCAAAAGGCTGATATCAGCCATAGAAATAGAAGAAAGATAATGATGGGAGCTTCTGTATCCCTGGTTAATAATCCAGTAGGATCTTCCTGTATCTTCTCCTACCTGGGCAAGTTGCTGGCAGGAAGAATCTATGGTCCTTGAATAAGTTATAATTCTTCATCAAATTCTCAGCCCTATAAAAAGGAGTTGATTAGAACAAACAAAGCTTATATTAAAATGATTTCAAAATGATTTCCCCCATTAATCTAGAGCATTTTGAAGATTAGCAAACATTGTTATATCACAAATGTCTAGCTCTTTAGCCTTTCCCAACCTACAGTATGTTCCATCCAAATTCCATTCTGCAACCGATAACCTCCCACCAACCGATACGCTCCCACAGAGTGGGACTCCTCAGGGTGCCGTCAATAAAGCAATGTCATCTGGCGATTACCAGGGGGAGAGCCTTCTCTGTGGGGGCACCTGCCCTTTGGAACAGGATACCCCCAGGGATATGAATAATACCAGATCTCCGTACTTTCCGTCGTGCCCTGAAGACCT
>JANHZT010009208.1:177506-193891 GCA_032468215.1 Stegonotus admiraltiensis | reverse complement strand
ACCAGGCTCAAGGTTGACTCAGCCTTCCATCCTTTCTAAGGTAGGTGAAATGAGGACCTGGTTTGTGGGGGCAATAAACTGACTTTGTATAAAATATACAGAAGTATGAAGGCTATTGCTTAACGCATTGTAAGCCGCCCTTAATCTCCAGAGAAGGGTGGCATATAAATCAAATTTAAAAAAAATTGCAATGGGTAATTTTTTGTGTGTGGTAACTTGCATTCCCAAAATGCCCCCTCCTCTTGGGTTATGGGAGATGTTTTCCTTCCTGTTTTATCACCTTATTGCTTAGTAACCAGAACTCATTTGCTTACAGTAACTTGAGGTCCTTTACCTACTACTTACATTAGTATCTGTTATTTATGCATTAGTCTCTCCCACCTTTTAAAGATATAAATATGAGTGTCCCACCAGTATGTGCTGTTTAATAAAACACTTTGGGTCCTGCACTTGATTTCACACCAACCCTTACAAATGTTGGCAGAAGGGTGATGAAACATGCAATCCTGTATTTTACAAGATATCAGGAAGAAGAAGACTATTATTTAATGTTAAGTGCTAACCAGCCTATTTTTAAATTACTGTTTTGTAAGTTGCAGAAACTGGCAGCATTGAAAACAAATTTAAGGAAAATAAAGAAATTCACTCTGTTCCATATTCTCCCCATATTTTTAAATTAGCAGCGACAAAGCTGAAAAAGAGATACATCTAGAAACACAAATAATATTTTTTTCTTTTCTTACACAAGTAATTTTTCTCATGGTATTTCAAGTTGTTTAGCTGAATTGTTTAGCAAGTTATTATTGGCAGTTCATTTTGGTTAAGGAGATTTGATTTACCATCCTCATGAACTTTGTTGCTGTTGCCAATAAATGTTAAATATACAAGAAAAATGTGGCAGAAAGAGCTGTTCCAGGCAGGGTTTTAACCTGTTTGGGGTCTCCTTTTGTTTTATTCTTGTTTAATACTTATTTAACTGTTAGGAAGTTTGTTTGTAAGCTTATCACAGATATCTTAAATATGTTTACTATTACATGTGCTAAAGCCTAATCATATATACGTTTATATCAGGAGGGGCTTCTTCCTCAAGCTCTCTAGTTTGGACTTGGAACTGTAACTTATAGCAACCAGGATTTAAAATATACTTTCCAGCATTTCCAAATACAAAATTGCATGCCCAAAAGGTAAAACACTAACTATAAGGCTGCTTATATTTCTACAGAATTGTATGTTCTGAGATGTCACATTAGGAAAATTTCAAATCCAGGCCTGTTAAAATGAATTGAAGACAGAAAATGCATTTCATACCTGTAATGTACATGAGTAATTGTTGGCCGCCTGTAGCCAAGAATCCATGTCTGAATGTCTATGGGCTCAGCTTTGGGATATGCAATAGTTGTATCTATCACCCACTGAAGACCTTTTGATTTACTTTCTAAAAAAAGAAATTATAGAAGAAAGAAAACCAAGACAACACTTTTAATCACATATATCATAATTCTAATATAAGATTTCATTAATGTTAACATTCTAATAATTCATTCCTAAAATATATCAAATCCCACATACTATATTCAAAATGTTTATTTCTTAACTTGGATAACAAATGGAGAATTCTCTTAATCTGCAAACTGCTACCTACATACATTGGCTAATTTAATCAGTACTATATATCAAATGCTGAATATAAAAAATTGTCCTGATTTCTTAATAAGCCATGAAGTAAATCAACACTGCAATGTAAAAGAAAAATACTTGCCATTCAAATGCTTTAAATATATTATATGGTGGTTTATGTTTTTATTATTACACTATATTATTAAATTTGTTTGCTGCCATTCTTAAGGCAACTCTGTGTTAATGGAACAGTTCTAATATCAAACTTAAATAATAATAAAATAGTGGCTAAAATATGAATTTAAAAAATCCATGAGCACTGGATGTGCATTATTTGGTGTTCTATCAACAAGTGAATGGCTAATAAGCCAAGCACTTAACTCAAGCTATAAATGCTAAGTGCTAAATGTATGTTTGTGTATTCTTTCCAGGCAAAAGAACTGACATCAGGCCAATAAGTAACTTTAAAGTGCTTGCAATTTCTAGTATCACTAGCTTAGCTCTAAAATCTATTTTCAGATCCAATTTCTACACAGGAATATATGAAGTTTCATTCTGGTATTAAGAACTAGAACTTCCTTTCTCTCACTTCTGTTTGCAAGATAATTCTTGTAATACTTTAATATGCATGGTCCTTTAGTAAATATCTTTGACACATAGAAACCTTATATTCAATACAACTGTTTAGCACAAAGCTGATTAATGTAAATGATACATTTCTTAATAACTATAATATTGTAATCTACATTCCATTTAAATCAGCATTTTCATTATCACCTATATGGTAATTAGACAGAAACCTTTACCTTTTACCTACATCACCTTGCAAGTCCTAGAAGGGTGGAGTTGACCCAGAACCTGTTGTTGACCCAGAGCCTGTTGTTGGGGAAGGTATGTGTTGCAATAAAGCATTGTATACAGGTTTGCTATGATGTGATGTGTCAAGTCCTTGGAGAGCAAAGAAGCGGGGCTATAAACATTCCTCAAATTGAAATTTTCATGAATATTCTTGTCATAACATGAGTATAGTTATTTCCCTACACCAGTATTGTACCATTTAGATCCGATGCATATGGGAGGATAAAGCATGTTAATACAACTGATTTAATGCCTTAGCAATAGCTACAAAATCATTTATTGTTCTAGTTCAGAATAGATCTAGTCCTCATTTATCAATATTGGAACTGCTACTGATTTTCTGAAAGCCTGTTCTTGCAGTGCCCAATGACCGAATGCCTATTCAATACAAAAGCCAATACTGGACTCCCTGAGAGACTTGCTCGGCTGTGCACCTTTCAAAATATTGGCAGTGGTAGCAGTTCAACAATAAATTAGGAGCAGACAGACATTGTAGGGATTTCTGCAGAAATTAATTAAAACACATTAAAAATTATCATAGGGTTATACCCACTCTAATTTAAGTATTATAACTATTTTAGAAACTTCAAAATTACAAAAGTTAACTAAATAAAAATTAGTATTAGGAAATATGATGAGGAAGGATATTCAAAAGTGGACTACTATTATCTGTGGTAAAAGTTCAAGGTAATTCCAAATTGCAAGACTGGTGCCAAAACCAAGTTACATGTTTCTTTTTGATTGCCATCAAGTCATTGTCAACTCTTAATCACAGATAGGCCCTTTCAGGATGAGCCTAATCTGGCCTGCCAAATCTTCCAATGGTGAACCCATCACCACTACGGTATACTTGAATCCATTAACTTTGCTACTAGTTATCCTCTTTTTTTTGTTCCATTTTTTTTCAACATTAGGACTTCTCAGGGGATCTGAATCTTTGCAAGATATGTCCAAAATATGATAATATGATAATTTGACCCTGGTCATGTTTAACTCAGGTGAGAACTCTGAATTGATTTATTGATTTATAACTCATTTGTTTGATTTCTTGGGTATCCAACGGGAATCTTCTCCCACACCAAAAGCATCAGCACTTTTTCTACCCTGCTTCTTCGAAGTCCAACTTCCATACAATATTGCCTACATGATTTTGAACTTTTTTGGTGGAAACATTTTCACAACATTTGAATATATTTTCAAAAGCCTTCATCATTATCCTACCAAATACTAATTTAGGGCATACTTCTTGATTGCTGCTTCCTTTGCCAGTTTGTTATTGATAGTTAATCCTAAAAAACAGAAATTATTCAGTATTTCAGTATCTTCAATTGACAGTTCTAGAATTGGTTGCTATAACTGTTGTCATCAGTTCAGTTTTCTTCATATTTAATTACAATCCAATTTTTTCAATGTGCTCCTTGACTTGCATTATTACAGCTTCCAGATCATCTGCATTTTCAACCAGCATGCTAATATAATCAATTGTAAAAGTCATTGGTGTTTCTTCCTCCAATTTTAAAACTATATCTTCTTCCAGTCCAGTTTCCTCTCAATATATTTTCAACACATAAACTGAATAAATAAACCATGTCTCTTTTCTTTGCCAATTTGGACTTACTATATTTTATCATCTTCTGTCTGGATTGTGGTTACCTGACCTGTATATAGATTTTTAAGATTTTTTAGTATTAGATCTTCTGAGAGTTTCATTTTCCTAAAGACATCCCACATAACCATGTTGTGGCTTTCTCCACAGTATCTCTACTAATGAAAGTTACTAACATTTATCAGCAAAGATGTGGTTGTTCTCTTTGGACTTTACTAAAGTCATTTGGAACATCTGACATCTCCCTTTCCATGTAGGGCTCTAATATTCATTGGATTATCCTGAGTTTTTTTTTTTTTGGTGCTAGCATGCGAAATAAGGATATTGTATGATAGAACGGACATTTGGTTAAGCTTCCTTACTTTGGTACTAGTATGTATACTAACCTCTTCCAATCTTAGCCACTGTGGGTTTTTTCCCCCAGACCTGAGTTTGATTACAACCTTTACTAATTATTCTTCTATTGTTCGCCATATTTCTACAGCTATTCCATTAATTGCCATAGTTTTCCACTAGGCATGCTCATTCAATGTTAAAAACTCCTTCTCTGTTGGGAGATCTTTTGGAAGTGCTTTCTTGCTTTTCTGTGTCAACTTTATTTAAGTCACTCAGAGAAATCTGAACTGTGAGATGGGCAACAAATTAGACAGGCAGACAGACAGAACGCTTCTATTTTCAATGTTTACAGATGTTGTTTTAATTTTGTTTCTTGTCTCTTCTATTTGATCTCTGAAATTCTTTGTTAAATTCTTTCCCATACCTTTGTCTGCTTCAGCTTCTCTTCTTGTCAATTTCCACCATTTGTTTTAGCATTTAGGCTGCTTTCTTCTGCTTCTTGGTCTCTTTTCATACCCATCCTTAACAACTTCTTTATTTCATTCCGCAGTTCCTTTGGTTTCCTAGCAATGAGGTTTAGGATTTCAAAGCAATTTCTTAAGTTCTCCTTGAAAATGCTGGGTATATGATCAATGTTGTAGTATAAAAATGGGCTGGTTCTAGCTAGATTTGGAACCTGCATAAAAGCAGTTTGTGATATAGTCGATTTGATTTATGCGTACTCTGGCAATGTAGGCATCATTTTAGTTGTTTTGAAGACTGTGTTAGCAATGAAGAAGTTATTGGATGACAGAAAAGAATGGCTTTCTCCTGCTTCTTTTCTATTTCCTAGGCCACATAGTCCAACTACATTTTCCTTCTGACCATTTCCAATGTTGACATTCCAGTTTCCAATCACAAGCAACACATGATCTGTTGATTTCAGATTGCCCTTGACCATAAAACTAATCAACCTCCTTTTCTTCTGTATCAGTGATAGATAATCTTCATATGAAAGTGTGGTCTGCAAAATCTAATTGATGTTATCTGGTCACTGAATGTCCTGTACCTAAGCACTGTCTTTGTTACAGTGTATCTTTCCTAATATGAAAGCAACATGATTTTTTGTTTTTCATGACCTGACCACTAAACAATATAACATAGTTCCCACTATAAAACTGTGCTTGTAGTTTTGGATTTTCTTTTCCTGCATGGTAATATCTTCAACTAGGCATCCAGAAGGTTTTCATCTAACCACATCCTAAAAACTATTAGTACTCTGAAAGATCCTCAGCAATTCCTCAGAAGCATGTTGAGTGCCATCAGCCTGAGAGACCCAGCAGCCAGTACTATATCATCAGTTACTTTAACTTGTCTCTGTGATTTTCTTGTTAAAATACAGGAATGGCTTACCATCTGCCTTCTCCCACATAATACGAAATGATGCCTTTGCTCTTGTCATCAAAGTAATAATCCAACCCCAGCATCTTCTTATGTTGCTGCTGCTTTGATATAGCTTCCTGTTTGCTTTAGCTGGGCAACTAGAATAATCTTGGTGTAAACCCCTAGAATTTTTCACTTATTCTTTTCAGGAATTACCTGCCGTGCTATGATGAGACAGCACAGTAGGGTGTGAGGGTATATGATTAACTACTATTAAATATGGTAATGTGCTAATAGTATGAAAATATTGCCCGTATTGCATATCTTTCCTAACATTTGCCATATAGATACTTCAATAAATATGGCAGATAAAATCCAGAGATTAATTAGAGTTTCAGGTAAGAGCACAGTAATGGCTATATCTATTCAAAAAGCTATAGACAAGAATGATTTCAATCAGAATAGAGCTGGAAGGGACCTTGGAGGTCTTCTAATCTAATCCAAACCCCTGCTCAAGCAGGAGACTCTATACCAGTGATGGTGAACCTTTTAGACACCAAATGCCCAAATTGCATGTGTGTGCGTGCCCAAACTGAAAGGTGCATGCATGTGCGCAAAAGTGCGCATGCACGGACATGTGTGAATGTGCACATGCGCAAACGTGCACATGCACGGACATGCACAGCAGAGACCTGAAGACCAGCTGGCTAGCGGGAGGCGGGGCATCCCAACACCGGCAGCACAGCAAGAGGTAAGATCTTTTTCTTTTGTGAGCTTGTTTCATCTTTTGCTGTGAAACAAAAACTCACAAAAGAAAAAAGAAAAAGAAAAAGAAAAGAAAAGAAAAGAAAAGAAAAGAAAAGAAAAGAAAAGAAAAGAAAAGAAAAGAAAAGAAAAGAAAAGAAAAAAAAAGAAAAGAAAAGAAAAGAAAAGAAAAGAAAAGAAAGAAAAAAAAAGAGATCTGACCTGGGCCGACACTGTGCGTGCCAGCAGAGACGGCTCTGCATGCCAACTCTGGCACGCATGCCATAGGTTTGCCGTCATGGTGCTATACCATTTCAGATAGGTTGCTATCCAGTCTTTTCTTAAAAACCTCCAGTGATGAAGCACCTACAACTTCTGAAGGCAAGCTGTTTCACTAGTTAATTGTCCTCAATGTTAGGAAGTTTCTCCTTAATTTCAGCTTGTTTCTACCCTTGATTAGTTTCCATCTACTGTTTCTTGTCTTCTGGTACTTTGGAAAATAAGTTGACCCCCCTCTTTATTGTGGCAGCCCCTCAAATACCAGAATATTGCTATCAAGTCACTCCTAGTCCTCCTTTTCTTTGGCCTGGCCATATCCAATTCCTGCAACCTTTCTTCATATATTTTTGTCTCTAGGCCCTTAATCATCTTAGTTGCTCTTCTTTGCACTTTTCCCAAGTCTCAACATCTTTTTTGTAATGTGATAACCAAAACTGGATGCAGTATTCCAGGTGTGGTCTTAGTAAGGATTTATAAAGTAGTACTAATACTTCACGTGATTTTGATTCTATGCCTCAGTTTATACAACCAAGGATTGTATTAGCTTTTTTGGTTGCTGCCGCACACTGCTGGCTCATGTTTAAATGACTGTCCACTAGGATTCCAAGGGCCCTTCTCAGTTATTGTTTTTGAGCCAGGTTTTCTCTAATCTGTACTTGTTCCTTTGGTATTCATATTTGATATTCATACAAGTATTCATGTTATACGAAACTATAATGAAAGCACATTTGTGGGCTTTCAAAAACTGGGCAAAGAACAGGCTGGGCAAGATTGCTACGACTGCTGTCACTTCCATAATAGAGGTAGTCTTTGACCTATAACTGTAATTGAGCCTGGAAACCATGAGGGTCATTAAGCAGGTCACCATGTGACTGCACCCGATTTTGTGACCATTTTTGCTGTGGTTAAGCAAACGATCCAATCATTATGCAATCTCATTTTGCAAGAAATTGGAAGTAAACACTGTTTTCCAGCAAAAAATATTGTACATCACAGTGATATGACTGCTGGGCATTGCAAATGGCCATAAATGTGGGCTAGTTGCTCAATCTTGTAGAAGATTCCTTTGACTCTTAAAATACTACTTCATGGTGATGGTGGGGTGTGCGTGTGCATAGATCAGGTTACAAGAGATACCCAATTCTGATGATACTAGAAAAATAACTAAGTTTTCTCTTTAGCAGTTATGATAGGTTTCAGCTGTAATCTCAGCCCATGGACGATTTATAGTTCTGAATCGTCTAATGACACTTCAGGAAAAAGAAAAAAGGTAAGCACTTATATTTAGATGTTCCTCAAGAAAAACCATAAATGAAGGGGCTAAGATGTTTAAAAGACTCTCAATTTTGTTACTTGAAGAAAATACAAATTTGTATCTAGTTCAGAGACTGCTCCTAATGAGATTTTCAGTGTTGCTCCTCTTGAGAATTCTCCCAAGTTCTTGCTTCCTCTGAAAGCAACCAAATTAGCCTATAGAGATTTGAATGGAACCCTGCAGAGTGCAGGATGCATGTATCTATTTCTCTGAACAGGTCATTTTTCTCTCATGGCTTCTTGCAGTCAGAGGCTGCCAAGAACAATAGTTTGCTTTAATATTTCATATGAATATACCATGAAGCACAGTTGTTTTCACTCAGTGTGAATACAAATCCTCACAATACCGAGCTAAAAAAAAACACCAGAAGAAAAAATTTGCAATACTAAGTGAAGTACCATTACAATTGAAGTATACGTAGTCACAAAGTGTATATATGTAGCAACAAAATAGAAAATGAATGTAAACATGCACGCTTTGGGAGGGGGAGGGAGAATTAAACTATACAGGTAGTCCTCGATTTACAACAGTTCATTTAGTGACTGTTCGAAGTTACAACAGCACTGAAAAAGGTACATGACCGTTTTTCACACATACAATTGTTGCTGCATCCCCATGGTCATGTGAATTACATTCGGCTGCTTGATAACTAACTCACATTTATGATGGTCGCAGTGCTACTGGGTCACATGATCCCCTTTTGCGACCTGCTGACTAGCAACGTCAATGGGGAAGCCAAATTCATTTAACAACCATGTTACTAATTTAAGAACTGCAGTGATTCACTTCACAAATGTGGCAAAAGTTGTAAAATGGGGCAAAACTCACTTAACAAATTTCTCACTTAGCAACATAAATTTTGGGCTCAATTGTGGACGTAAGATGAGGACTACCTATATATCTGAATATCATCTTTATCAACTGCTTATCATAGAGCCTTTGGAATACAGAAAAATAAGTGGATTATTATAGCCAAAATATAATTTTGCAACCACCTATTAAATTGACTTACATAATAATTTATATACATGTAATGAAGTGTGTGATTCAATTAAACTCCCACATTTTAATATTGCATTTAATGTAATATATATTTATTTGTTACAGTTATAATTGTTTTATGATGTACACCAGGGGTATTCAACCTTTTTATACCTACCACTCACTTTTGTATCTCTGTTATAGTAGTAAAATTTTCTAACCCCCCACCGGTTCCACAGTAATGGTGATTTATAAAGTAGGGACAAAATCCCTACCGCCCACCATGAAACTGGAACTAATGGGTGGTAGGGACCAGGTTGACTACCACTGATGTACACCAACTGAAATCATGTGCTGAAATGAATGGCTGTAGAAATCAAATAAATAAAATAAAATTAGAAATCTACAGAAGTATTATGAGTAGAAAAGCAACAAATGAGAAGACTAGTAGTATGGTAGTATATGAGGTCCACCGAAGCCATTTATTTCCGAAAATGGCAAAAAAAATAGCCAAGGCTAGAAAGCTGTTAGGCTAAATGAAAAGGTAAATTGGTTTGATCTTCACATAATTATTCTTTTGTAACTTTCCAGTAAAAGTAGCCTGCTTGTTGAACAGATATGAAAACTCAGAAAGTATTTGGTCTAACTAAAGGTGTTGTTTCACTTAGTTGTACGATTGTTGTTTCTATAGGACCAGTAGCAGTTAAAAGCAATGTCAATGGATTGTTTTTCAACAAATTCAAAACACATGGATCCGGTTTAATTTTTAAAAACTAAGCAATGTATTTATTATTAGTTTTATGTTAGAATCTCTGTAGCAGCCAAAATACTGTATATGTTGTTTATTAATGAATATAGGTACAGGTAGTCCTCGACTTACAACCAGTCACATAGCAACTATTCGATGTTATAATAGGCCCCCAAAAGCTACTTTTGACCCAGTTTCATAATTCCAAAGTCACCCTCTCACCCCCCCATGATCATGTGATCACATTTTGGGCACTCATCAACTGGCCACATTTACAGCGCCCCATGATCATATCACTGCAATTTATGGTTTGCTGAAAAACAGTGTATACTTTCAATGTCTGGCACAAACCAGCGCATAGTAAACTTTAACAACCACAACTTTGCTTAATGACTGTGACATTTGCATAACGAGTGCCACAAAAGAGACTGTAAAATTAGGTCTAGTTCCATGGTGATCCACTTTATGACCATCAAAATTCATGGCCGTGATTGCCAGGATCTATTACACTCATAACTCGAGGACTACTTGTATTTTGTGGCAAATTTCATTCCTAAGAAAGACACTGACAAGTATTATTTTCGTGACAGTTTACACTGAGAATCATAAAGGGGTCCACAGAAATGTGTGAATGTCAAAAACTGATCCCAGAACTGAGACTTGAAAGTTTGATGTGTTGGGCCCTGGTTGTCATAAGCTCCACTTGAGGCTTGCATGAATGAAAACCAGTATGAGGGATTGAGGCTATCTTTGTCTGGATCCCTTTCTTCCTACAGTACTATAATCACAGAAGATGCAGCAAGCAATGTTATAAGCCTATTTCAGGCAGCTTTGACTCTACATGTGAGCCTAAGATGGCCTGAATAGCGTTTGTGTTCTGCAAGTTTGCCAGTGAACCACAAAGTGTAGATGTCGTTAGTTTTAGATGAATATGAGCTCCTAAACTGACTAAATTTGATCTAAATGGAAGATTATTTTTATGGTGGCCTAAGTGGAAGTATTCCGATCTTCTGGTATTTGGTGACAGAAGGGAAAACCAAATAAGCGATGCCAGCATTTGCATGAGACACTTTTGGGTGTGGTCTCTGCAGATATATTTTGTTAGTTCATCCTGTTCCAGTAACTGCTATTTGGGCAGCCACCTTCCCTGATGGCAAAAGGCTCGCTCTATAAGACCCCATGGAATTGCAACGGCCTGAGATCGGAAGAGAAATTGTCAGCAAAGACCACCTGCCTTAAAATTGGATCTATTAACCTCCAGAAAACAAATGCTTCCATCTGTTACCTTCCTACATTCCCTCCACTCCCCGGAAGGACTGAGAATAATCTTTCACCCAAGGAAACAGCACAGGGAACCTCTAACTGTTATGCTGCAGATGCCAAGGGTGGTTCCTGAAGAGAGCTACATGGAGAACTGCCTTTATAAGTTCTGTTGAAGATACTATTCAGATTCTAAATCTCCATGTAAGGTCAACTGGTGTAAAGATGATCTTGATGGAAATATGCAAGAATCATTACCTAGGCAAAAGAAACCCAAAAACATTTTCAAGTCCAGAGTAAGGCAATAGCACTTGGAAGTGTCTCAGGGAGTTGCCTCCGAATTCGTATAGGTATAAAAGAAGGAGGAGGTATAGTACAATCAGCCTTGCAAGATTCTGTTCATATTGCCAATCTCAGTAAAGATAATTTTAGCCTTCCTCTGGAGTTGATTTTCTGATTTGAGGCTGACATTCACCTGTCAGAAAGTTTTTCTGAAGTACCTTAGGAGCTACTCAAGACTTTAGAGGTCATAGCAGCAAAGAAAATTAGAATGAATTTTAAAAAGGAATTATTTGAAAGCTTAATAGTGTTGCAGAGCTTTGGTAAATGTTAAATTTACAGGATACAATGCTAATTTATAAAAATTGTTGTGTAACAAATTATACATGCAATGCAGTACAGAATAAAACCTCAGACTACTTTTAAGATTCCGCTCAGATACCAGCTATTTCATAAATATTCAAAATGTTCCATACCTGATACAAGAACCTTTTCACCCGCCAAAGTTCCATTTTCTTGCTGAGCTATCAGATTTTTCAGTATAACTTGTGTGGCTCCCAGTCTTGGCAGTGTGACATGTGTAAGAAATGGCAAATTGTTTTTCTTGGCAAATGCCTGACTGGTTTCTCTTCTTTTTCTAAGAAAACCACCTTCTGGAAACAATACAATCCACTTGCGACTACGGCTCCTGTAATATTTTTCTAGATGTTCATGGAGGAGTACAAGCTGCTGGTCACGATAAGCTTTTCCCTAAAATGGAAATGACAAAAATAATACTTAATCAAATATCAGAATAATCTCTACTTTCCTACTCAAACCAGTTATTTTTACTGAAAAACTTCAAACCAATTTGTTTCCAATAAATTGTGAATTTACGAAATAAAGTAAACATGAAATTAATATATAATTAACATATTTTACAGGACTTCAGTTTCCTTTTTCAAAGCTAGGTTCATACACTGCAATAAGGTATAATATGCTTTGTTTGATTAGAACTCAGTATGAAGTATAGATCAAGTATGTATGAATTTTTAAATAAAATATAAAAGAAGCCATGGCTTATTACATTGTATGAGAGATCCTTGATGCTTTCTGGTCTTGGTTGTTTTCTTACAGATGTTTCATTACCCAAACTAGGTAACATCATCAGTGCTAGTAGGGAGTGGGGTTTGCTCTCAATTCATATTCTAGTGGCTTATTTTGTCAGTGTTAGTTGGGATGGTTAGAGGTTCTTTGGTTGGGCTGTTTACTGTTAGCTTGACATTCCTTGATTGGAGTATTGTTTACTTTTTGTTGGTCTGATGTTAATCTTGATGTTAATCTATGCACATGTGGGTGTTGATTGCTGGTCTAGTGGTATTTTGGTCTTTTTGTTCCCTTTTCAGTTTGTTGATCATCTCCCTGGCACAGTATAGATTTGTTTATATCTCTGTGTCTATTAATTACTAATTTGTCAGAGTGCCAGGTTTACAAGAATTCTCTAGCGTTTTTGGGCCTGGCTTGGTGTAGGATGGTCACAATTTTCCAGTTGAAACTATGACCATATGTTGTGAAATTAAAGAGGTTTCTTTCATGATGTCTAGATGATGATGGATGCATTCTGGATGATGATGAGTGAGCCACAGTACATAGAGTGCAGTACTGTAGGCTACTTCTGCTGACTGCTGGCTGCCTGCAATTTGGCAGTTTGAATCTCATCAGGCTTGAGGTTGATTCAGCCTTCCATCCTTCCAAGGTGGGTAAAATGAGGACCCAAATTGTTGGGGGCAATATGCTGACTCTGTAAACCGCTTAGAGAGGGCTGTAAAGCACTGTAAAGTGATATATAAGTCTAAGTGCTATTGCTATTCTGCTAGTCCTCTGCCTGTTTGCAGACTTTACACTATAGATTGTATATGACTCGTTTTTCCTTCTGGGGCTGCTCAATCTTTTGGTTTACTTAGGATGTTTTGAAGAGCTTTAGTTGGTTTGTTTGCTGCACTGATGCCATGTGGTATAGTAATTATCTGTTAGTGGTTTCTGAGATGATTTTGATATATGACAATATTATCCATTTTATGGCTTGTTGGTTGTGCTATATTGGGTTGAATTTATGCTCAAGCATAAACATATTGCAGCCACCCAGAACAGCAAAAAAAGGAAACAGAACATCTATACAATATATTCCAACAAAATGGATATCCATGCAATTTCCTCAAAAAGTGCCTAATTTAACAAGCCAAGTGAACAAAAAGATCAAAACACTTCCCCACCAGCAATCAACACTCCATAGATGAACATAGACCAAGATTAATATCAGACTTATAATCAAGAAGTAATTTTTTTTTCTTTTTATGACACTAATTTCTTGTTTTGGTGTAGAGTGACGACGGCTGAATGAAGCTGAGCTTTTGACTGGCCAGATGCGCTTCCTGACACCTACGCAAAGTTTGCAGCAGATATTTTCTCTTTGCGCCCTAATAGAGAAACATTTGTCACTGCCTAGGATTGAATTCTCAACCTTCTGAGTGAAAAGACCTTCACTAACAAGGTGACCTAGAGAATCCTTTATGGCCTGGCAACAAGTTACCTTCAGGACTGTAGTCACCCACTAGAATTGGACTGATCAAGTTGATGTCTCTAAGAAAAGCAGTTTGGGGAAGAGGAAAAACCTCAGCAGTGCTATTTCAGCCACTAGAGATTAGGCAAGCACTTACTTGAATTGCCTTACAGACGTATCTGAAAACAGAACTCTTCCAGAAGGTGTTTTGAGATATGACACCAGGAATTTTGCTTTATTCTACATGTGTGTGTTTTCTATTTTTAAGGTACTCCATTCCCTCCACTAACCAAAAGGACTGAGAATGATCTTTTGCTCAAGGAAACTGAAAAGGGAACCTCAGAAGCCAAGAGTGGCACCTGAGGAGAGCTATATGGAGAATGCCTTGATAGGTTGTTACATGTCCTAGTTATAATACAATTCAGATGCCCAATCTCCATAAATGGTCACTAGGTGTACATACTAGTAAAGATGACTGTGCACCAACTGTGCATTAATTGTTGTATTCTCATAAGCAATCAGAGTTTTGTGGGATTGTGATAGGACATAAATGAAATAAAAATGCTTTATATAAATTATGCAAATTTAAAATCATCTCTTTCCTATGCATATTTCTACGTTTCCTAGCATTAAGGTTCAAGTTAGCAGATGGGCAGAGATCAAATCACTTAAGAAAAGTATCCTATTTCTACAAATGATCTTCCATACATGTACACTGGACTTAAGCATGAAGCTTCAACTTTTAGAAATAATTTTCTCCCTTCCTTACCCTAGAAAAAGCATCCAAAACCTGAAAAAGCATCATGAGATGAGCTTTATGTTAAAAAAATAATACTTTTAATGTTCATTTTAAAATAAAAATAAAAAAGTGAACACAGAATCTGTTCAACTGGGTAAATAAAATCAGTGTAATCAGCCTTATCATTTCATAAACTTGTTACGCATTAATCCAGTTAAAAGGAAACTTCCCAGAGCACGGGCAATCAAATTAAATTTAATTATTTGTGAATTAATCATTCTTCCATTTCTCCCTGTAACCCAACAAGGTAGAACAGATTGAAAAAACAATGCCACATAGATCAAGTTTTTTGTTTTAACAAATCAACAGGTCCTCCTCTATTTTTATATTTATGTGAGCTAGGGAGGGGACTGCCTGTCATGTTTACTCAATCCTCTCTTACCTGACCATTGCTATGGTACTTCCTCCTGCCTTCAAGGTATGCCCTATGTCCTCTATACTCCCCCATTGACATCATCTTACTTATTTGGGGATAAATCCAATCAAAATATGTTCCTGCCATTATTTCCTTTGCTGCTAGCTTTATAACTAATTACTAAGTCTCCCAAGCTCAACAATTTCTAGCCAAGTGGAAATTAATATTCAAAGGCTCTAAATTGTGTTCATTTCTTTTCACATTTTTTCCATAGAAACCTGGAGTGACCAGAAATGGAAGGAAAGAAGCAACAATCTGTTATAGAACTGAACTATACCTAAAGAAGAGCAGGAAATAGATATCAGTTTGTAGAGCTATGACCACTCTATTTTGAACCTTGTGGTATGGATCTAGGCTACTTTCATTCTCCAGCTACTCTCTAAGATAGTCCATTAAGAAATGTTATTTTTCAACTCACTCTTCTTTCTCCAGGGACCATTTTTTTGTCTTTAATTTATAGCCTACATGTTCACTTTAATCCTTTTGAAGTTTATGGCTGTTTGTCCTTATCACTTTTTTCTGTCTTTCACTTTCTTTATCTGCAAACATTGTTGAACAGCAGGAAACAAGTTAAAAGTAGAATATTGCATCCGCATCAGTAGTATTCTCTCAAATACATAGGGTTGATTGTTGGCTGTCCAATAATAAATATACTGTATCTTAGAATTTTCTAAATGAATAATTAAGTAAAGTCTATAAAACTACAAAAGTCACTCAATTGGAGTTCTTTGCCTACATGTCTACTATGCAGATCAAATGATAAATTAAGAGATTTATAAGGTAGATTTATGGGAGATTAATTTTACATCTTAAATAACACTTGCCAAATCTGTAATTCTATGAAGAATATAAATGTTTTGTATATCAAAGATACATTACAATTTCTGCTGCCCTGATATTTAAGGATGCAAAATAGTCTGTTGCACTGCAGTTCCAAAGAATCATCTATATGTGTAAAAACACTAAACTCTTAAGATAAGTATGTTTTACAGTTTTCAAAATGAGTTGCCTAGAGTTGTCTGAAAGGTGAGAGGTTATATAAATGTTTTAAATAAACAAGTATGGGACACACCTGGCATATAGAGAAGTCATTCAGACAAAGCCAAAATTTGGATTAATATTTTATTTTAAAAGTTTGGATTCACTTGTTCCTATCTCACATTATTTTTATTTTTTTATTTTAATTTATATGCCGCCCTTCTCCGGAGACTCAGGGCGGCTTACAATGCGTTAAGCAATAGCCTTCA
>JANHZT010009208.1:160243-170852 GCA_032468215.1 Stegonotus admiraltiensis | reverse complement strand
GGTGTGTGACCTCGGCGGGGGGGGGGAGGGCCAGCTCGATGTCAGTCATGTCAGGGGCACCTCTGGTGGCGGACCGCCCTGCCAGAGAAAACAGGCTCCCGAGTTCCGTTTTTAGCCGCGACGGCCTCCTGCAACCCTCTGCCAGAGAAAACGGACCCCCGGGAGGGCTCGAGCTCTGTTTTCACTGACAGACGCACTGCCACTACGCTGTTTCCAGGGTGGCCCTGCAGGCCAGATCTAAGCACCCCTGCTCTACAGGTATTACAATGTTATTTTGTTTCTTTTGATAATTCACCATGATAATAAAATTAATAATATTCTGTGATCAAGCTTGTATTGGCAAATGACAATGTTCATAAGACCAGCCTCAAGAAAACTACAACAACAATGCTGTTCATGGCAAGGGTTACAAAGAGAAAGCTGCTGCTGATGGAAGAGAATATTTGTAGCTCACAATGCGGCCCGCAATGAGATAGGGTTTGATATGCCTAGTCTAGTGTTAATCTTGATATTAATCTCTGCTCATCCTAGTGATGGCTGGTGAAGATGGTGCTTAGGTCTTTTTGTTTCCTTTTTGGCTTTTTGATTGTCTCTTTAATGGTATGTAGATTTTTTTCCTACGCTTAATCAGTTATCTAAGCACACCTGATGTCAAATAACCTACTAACCATTTCTTTTTCAGAATGTGCCCTATTTCCATCAGAAAACACAACACAATATCTTAAGAAACATTGTGATTCATACAGACAAGAGATTGTGGAAAGTCAGCAATCTGCAGGGCTTCATCTGGCCTGCTGGAGAACTGTTCCCTTCCATCCAGTTACAGCTACTTTGTTCCTCCAAGGCCATTTATACATACATTAGGCCGAAGAACAGAAAAGAGAAGCAGTTGAAGATGTTCATTACATTTGATTTTTAAAAATTTAATCCTATTTCTGCAGTGGGAGTGCAAACTTATCTGGAGTCAATTTTAAAATCTGTAAGTGGAAAATGCAAACTATTAGCTCCAAGTTTCTCAATTACATTTTAAGTTGTAAGAAAAACAGCTAAATATTACTTTATAAGTTCTTCCATAGGTGATGAATTCTTACTACCAGTAGAAAATGTAGATATAATAGCCATTATCTCAACTATCACAGTTCAAACAGTTTTAGCAAATAGCTATAAAAAATGTTGACACCTGGGAAAGTCAAATGCTTCCATAATAGGTAGCAGATGATATAACTGTAAAGCACATGATGCAAATGTAAGCAAAGAATTAAAGGACGGCCGGAGGGGGGGGGTTGTTCAGTTTTTTTTCCTCTGCCACAGCAGTTTTCTGTTATCTCATACATGAAATTTGGTGCTTCTTTTCTTCTAGGCAGAGAAGCACTGAAGAATCTAGCTATTACTGACTTCATCGCTTCAAAACATACGAAATCCTTTAAACAGTTAATTCTTTATAAAGAGAAAAATCTTTTTACTAATATTGTTTCTTAATTCTACTGCAATTTGTACAACTATATTATAAATTCAAGAATTCTTAAAGGTTGTTAAGAGAAATGACCAGTCCAAATGCCATAGGTCTGTTACAATTTAAAGATACCGAACGTTCCAGAAACATCCTTTCAAAAAGAACTAAGGGAACCAACATAATCTTCAGAAGGAAGCATATACAGATGGTCCTCAACTTGCAACAGGTCATTTAGTAACCATTCAAAGTTACAACCATTCAAAGTTACAGGCACTGAAATAGGATTTACGACAACTTTTCATGCTTACAACTATTGCAGCATCCCCATTGTCACGTGAACAAAATTCAGATGCTTGGCAAGTGACTCACATTCATGATAGTTGCAGTGCCTCGGGGTCACGTAATCATCTTTTGTGACCTTCTGACAAGCAAAGTCAATGGGGAAGCCAGATTCACTTAACAACCATGTTACTAGCTTAACAACTGCAGTGATTCACTTAACAATTATGGTCAGAATGATCGTAAAATGGAGCAAAACTCACTTAACATGTCTCACTTAGCAACAGAAATTTTGGACTCAATTGTGGTCATAAGTCAAGGACTATCTGTAACAACATGAAACAACTTTATAAGAACTTTTTCCTTAGCAAATTATGACTTCCATATATAGCATCACTACTCTCAGAATTCTTCCTTGATAAGCTTGACATAATTACAGTAACAAAAGTGTAATATAAAACCCACTTCTTTTTGCTCAAAGCTTTCTTTATTATGCTTAGAAGTTTCAAATAAAGCCTAAAACACTTTGCGACTATCTTTGAATAAGTATTTTTTAAAATTAAACCTGGAAACAAGTTATACCTTAGTAACAACTGTAACAATTCCAAATAACTCAAGTAGACCAAGTTACAGGTAGTCCTCCACTTACAACAGTTCGGTTAGTGATCAAAGTTACAACAGCACTGAAGAAAAGTCAGTTTTTCACTTATCGCCATCACAATATCACCATGGTTACATGATCAAAATTCAGATGCTTGGCAACTGACTCATGTTTATGATGGATGCAGTGTCCCAGAGTCATGTGATCATCTTTTGCAACTTTCTGACAAACAAGGTCAATGGGGAAGCCAGCTTCATTTAACAACTGTTACTAATTTAACAGCTGCAGTGATTTACTTAACTGTGACAAAAAAGGTCGTAAAATGGGGCAAAACTCACTTAACAAATGTTTCACTTAGCAACAGAAATGTTGGGCTCAATGGCAGTAGTAAGTCAGGGACTATCTGTAATGTTCAATCATAAAAGAGCACAAACACACACACATCCTTGACTCGCATCCAAGAGGTTTACTTTGCCTGGCTGAGTTCACACATCACACTGCTATAAGGCAAAATGCAATTTCCGTGTCTGTGCTTTAGAGTGTTGTATGAACTCTATGCCTTGTAAAGCTTGGTTTATGGCCTAGCATAGTGTTATTTTGTCACTCAATCAACAAGCCAAAAACAAATAGCTTTATAGAACTTGTGAACTAGGTCTAATTACTACTTGGGAAATCCAAGATACAATGAATGCCTTACATCCATTTGATTAACTAATTAAAACATTGTGTGAAATCATTTCACCTTGAAGAATGAATAATCAGAATTTTATGTTAAACAGAGATCAACTTGCAGCCTTAAGTTGCAATGGACATGTTATATTCAATCTCCAGACCAATTTTTGTGATCCCAAGGACCCTTTAGGTGTGTCACTGAATATATTGAACAACAAAGATTTGGGGTGTATCTTAAGAGATTTTTGGTTGCTAATCACGAAAATAATCCTCAGTTTAACATATCACATATCATTTTATAGAAATCTTCTGGTTTTACACAATGGCAATATCCACACTTCATATCTATTGGCTATGCTGCACACATTAAAGAAACACATAAAAACATGGAAGTTGTTGAAGCACGTCCACTACACCAAATACAACTGGAATAACTAAGATCTAAAAGTAACAGGTCTGGCTACTTGGAATGCAGCTTAGATATACCAAGTTCTGTTGTTACATATGCAAATGGGACAGCCATGCAAGAGTTGCATTGCATTAAAAACAAATGGCCACTCTGAAATAATTTGCTTCCAAGAGGGAAAAATGTGACACACAAACCACTTATTGAACCTGACAAAAAAAAATTGCCTCTGCTTCACTTGAAATTCAGACTAATTAAAAGTTTTGTGTAAGCAAGTGGAGGTTTTCATTATTTGAGACAGATGTTTGCAAGAATAACTGACACCAGTATTAAAGAAGTCATTATTGTTGGGCCACAGATCAGATGCCATCAATGACAAGCAGTTCAAGGATCTGTTAGTGTGGCCAGAAAAAAATCACCTGGAAAGCATCCAAGGAGGTAGTTGAGAATATTCTTGGCAACTCCAGAGCACCAAACTACATTCAGCTGGTTGACAAACTTCCTACAGTATACAAGAGCATGAAATAAAACATGTCACTGTAGATTCATTTTCTGCATTCACACTTGGACTTCTAGGTGCAGTCAGTGATGAACATGGTGAAAGGTTTCACCAGGACATTGCCAAAATGGGAAAACATTATCAGGGCAACTGAAAGCTACCAGTGCTGGCCAGTTTTTGGTGACACTTAGCAAGATACATCAGACACCGAGTACAAACAAAAATCAGCAGCAAAATGCTGCTATCCCTGTTGAACTCATGCAACATGTCAGAAACATTATGCAATTAAATACATTATAGTTATTAAAAATTAATTTCATATTTCTGAAGATTCCCACATGATATAGTCATTCTGAAACTATATCTATGTTAAGTTTGAAGGGGTCTTCATAATCATCAAACATTTTTCAAGAAGCAAAACTTGAAAAAAACTGTTGTCCACTGATATTAATGACATTTCTACCAAAAAAAGCCAACAGTAGTTTCCCATAATTTTGAAATAACAAATAAAGTAACATATTTAAACTCTCATGTTTGATGACTGCCATATATTTGGCCATATGCAAGTATTTAAAAACTTAATCCCAGACAATTCTATCATGCTATACTGTAGCATTGGTGTGTGCCCATACATTTTTTGCCATCAAAAGCCTGTCTGCACCTGTAGCAAAATATTCAGTAAATACGTTTACTAAAGGTATGTAGTAACAAGATACTAAAAACATTTTAAAGGATGATATCTCTTAATATAAACTTCAAATGGTGCATTTACATCATGCTTGCTTGCTGGACTCTCTTTATCATTTGAACTCAGTAGTCTGGACATTTCCAGGTTTAAAAATGAAAATGTGTATCCAAGGTTTTATCCATGTGTATCCAAGGTTAGTTACTAGTACTTTTACAAAGAGGACATTTTGAGGCTATTTATCCCTCTGTTTCCAAACCGAGAGAAAATAATTAGAATATCCATCATACAACATAGGCTTCTCCTATTGTGTGATCTCCTTTCTTCTCTCCTTCAAGTACTTATGAGGAACTGGAACTGTGACAGAAGGTGAGTAGAATAAGCCTTTGCCAATCCTATCTCTGGTGGCTCCTATCTGATCAATCTCTGTGAATTTTACATTTTAAACAATACGAAAGAAAATTATAGTGAACAATCTACTACATAGGTAGCTAGAAGGTTATCCAAAATGGCTCCTCCATAGCAAACTGAGACTGTCATCTGTTTCTTGGTATGTGTCACTAAGTACAGGTAACTTACTCATTGTTCGTATCCGATTCAGTTGAGCATTTTCAAACTGAATCGATATGAAGTGCAAACCAAAATATCCTAGATATATGACTGAATATTTGTGACATATTATGTCATATTTGTTAATATTTGTATTAGTGTTACACATAGTATAAACCTGACAAATTAATCTATAGAACACCAAACTAATTTGAAGATGAATACTGCCAGATTGCCTTTATTAACATTTTCTGATAACTCTATCAGAATAAACTTAGGCAACTTTTGGGTGGCATGAACTATACTTAATTGCTTTGAAAATAGCACAGCCACATTTTAGGTTTCCACAACAGTTTTTGTTTTAAATTTGCCAACTTAAACTGCACTGCTGAAATTCAATAACTTGAGCTGCTAAAATTAATAGAGGTTGCATAAAGTTGCATTTTATAAATCCCTATATTGTATATTAGCCCAAAAAAGTATGATGAAAAACACTAACATACAACTTTTTATTTTAAAATGTCCAGATATCAGAGAGAAAATAGTACATATTTAAAACATACAGAATCACAGTTAAGAATTATGTACTTCCACTCAAATATTTTTAAAACACACCCTTTATTTTAAAAATTAGTTGTCTTAAGCATGAAGAACTATTACCTACAGATCATGCCAACTGCAATGATGTCTTGACAATGCTGCATCTAGAGAGAAATTTCTCTATATCAATTACTTATTACCAGGAGTTATATAGATTTCTTTCATGCAGTATCCACTGATCATTCATGAACTATGTTGATTATGTGTGTGTATATAATTCACAAACATAAAAATTAGAATAGTACAATTATTAAATATGACCTGGGTGGCATGAAAATTACATGGATACAGAACAGGTATCAAAATCATACTGAATGTGTGTTTATCAACATTCACTATACTGGAATGAAATATCAGCTGAAATACCGTAGAATATAGCTGTTCGTACATTTTAAAATATTTTTATTTCAGGCTTAATTCAGAAGATAGAGAATACTTATTATTTTGGGTTGACCCAAAAATAATGGAACAGCTTATATTCTAGAAGACAGCAGCAATTAAAAATGCTTTTGGTTTATTAGATAAGTGGGTTGAAAATAATATTTTGTTTATATAGAGAGCAGAAACCAAATGTAAAGATATGAACTTAGCAATATCTGATCTTGCAATAGTGCATGAGTGTCAAACTTGCGACGTCACGTTGCCCTCACATGACGTTTCACAACATTTTTTTTTGTGGAGCTGGGGTGGGCATGACCTGTGCGTGACGCATCCGGACCACAGGCTTCCAGTTTGACACCCCTGTAATAGTGATTTAAGTGTACGAGTCGATGTGGCTGCAAAAAAGGCAAATGCAATTTTTGAATATATCAACAAAAGCATGGCTTCCAAGCTGTAAATAATTCTACTTTAGTCCTACTTCTCATCAGAACTCTATCATCTCCAATCATCATACTTTACAGAATTAGCCAAACTGAATCAAGTTCAAAAAATAGCAATGAAAATGATCATGAGATTAGAAACTAAGTTCTATGAGGATAGACAGAACGAATTAGATATGTTTTGCCATAAGACAACTGAGAGAGGATATGAGAAAACTTTTCTAAGCACCAGAAAGAGTACAAATACAGAACTTCAAGATCTGTTCTCCATCAACCCAAAAAGATACAGAATGAAATTAGGTTACAAGACAGCAAATGGCAGCTGAACATTGAGAAGAAAATCCTAACATAAAAAGAGCAGTTTAACAGTACAACTTATTCAAAGAAGCACTTTTGATTCCCCCAAAAGTGGATGACTTCAGCAAATGTATACAACCAATTTATCACTGTTTTCATATGAATTCTTCCTTTGAACAGAGAATTGACCTTCATGGTTTAAAGGGTCTCTTTCAATTCTATTATTATGAGTATCTTTTCCTGTAACTATCCAAGTTATCATTTTAGATATCAACACTATCTGGATGAATATGGCAATAAAACAATAAAATGAAGTAGTAAAGGGTAACATTCACAGAAACATTTCCACAAACTATTTGTGATGGTCATTAAAAAAAATAGTTTTACTTTCAGCATTCACTATGGTTGATTTCATGCCTGAGTCTCTCATATTTTAACTATGATTTATTGAACAAACCTGATTAAATTTACAGTTCATACACTATAGTTGACAAATCACTACAGCTGACTTTGCATAACAGATAGGCTACAAATGCAAACAAACCATCTTTTGGTTTAGTGTGCTGAATATATTCAAGCTCTCTAAGTTTCCAACCCACAAATTTCAATGCAACCCAAATAGCAGCATCTAGGATAGGATGCAGATTCAATATAACATGCTTTTCTGCAATAAACGAAGCTGTTTTTTGTAAACTACTTGTAAATGAATCTGAATTCTATACAGCTTTTTTTTCTATTCAAAATCAACTTGCCTTTTTAAAAGTATCAAATAAAAGCACGTTTAGGAATATCTGAGGCAAGAGTGGACTATATGAGCTTCAGAACTCATTTATATATAGTGTAATATACATTTTCTGTTGGACCATCACTTTGGTACTGGGTTCTTTAGCTGCCATGTATACTTTACATTACTTTAAGTAATGTACAACAATGCGGACAAAAAGACAATTTAATTTGTAATACTCTAAGCATTTTTTTGTATCTGTGCAAGAACGCATGTAAATATTTTAAGAATATACTAATATATCTAAATGTAGTTGTTTGTAAAATATCCTTAGCTGAACTATGGTTTAATCAATTAACCAGAATGTATGGTTTGCAAACTGTGCCATAAATTAACAGCATAGGTAGAGTTCATATATTATGTTAGTTTAAATGTGGTTGAGTGCATGCATCATGTAATCACTGCCAGTGATTTATTCCTGTATATATAAATGTTTCATATCAAAAAAAATTTCTTACCTGTATATCCTGCCCACCAGCCCCAGGATGCCACCATGGCTAAAAGCCATTTAAATAATACTCCTTCGATATACCAAAACCATTTATTATCCAACAATCGAAGAGGTTGCAGTACTATCATGTACAGAATATAGGACGGAATAGCAACAAGGTTATTAGCAACCATGAAGCTAAATCTTAACAGTGCTTTCAGAAATATATAGCTTGCCCTTTGGGCCTTCTCCAAAGTTATAGCCATTCTTTTCACACAGAAGTTTGTAGTCTTTTCCTACAGGATAAGAAAGAGAAAAATTATTCAGCATAAAGTACACAACTTCATGTTTTTTTAAAAAAATCCTTCCTTTATATGAAAAATATTTTCATCTAAAAATGTTAATAGATTTTGCAAGTATTTTCATGGTTTTAAAAAAAATTTCTAGATGACTACATAAATATTGTTCTCAAATCTTTTTTTAAAAAAAAACAGTAAAATTCACTGTAGGCTAATAATGAGAATTACTTATCTTTATTGTTGTTATATTCACAACTGCTAGAAGAAATTTTACAAAGCTGTTCCTACGGTTTGTGTTTTTACAAGAATATACATTTGACAAGATTATACATTTACAAGGACATACATTTTATCTCTCAATAAGATAATTGCATATGAAGTAAATCTTCATTTTCAATGTCTTAAGTATGCCACAGCAAGCATACTAAAGAAATGTGCATTCTATTTGGTAACACAGAAAACCTAATTATGATATACAAAGGGCAGATCTTTTGAGACTAAGAATTCCCTTTGCTCTTCCTCCATAAAAATTGTAATGATGGGTTACACATTAACATCAAGAATACTTATCTGCCCTTTATTTTGCAAGAGGAAATGTAGGTAGAGAAAAAAATGAAAACATGCAGACTATTATGGTTTTAAGTGTATGCCTTGAGATTTTAGTGTATAGCACTATAGAAATGCTTTCTCTAAATGCTTTTTAAAATGACAAACCATTAACAACATGATTAAAATTACCTCAACTCCTAAATTACAAGAAGGAAACAGTGAAATAAAAATACAAAAGCACCAGTGTAAATGACAAATAGGTAGCAAAGAGGAACAAAGACTAGAGATTCCATCCCAAAGGACTTATCTTCGAGTAGGATTTACTAAATTCAATGCTTGTATCTGGAGCATGTAGAATACTAAAGGGTTGGGGAAGGAGAATAGAAGAAAGGCAAGCTCAGCCCACACTATTCACTGGATCACTCACCTTCTGCTGCGCAGAGGAAAGGGAACAGGAGGGCCCAGAGAAGTGGGCCTGTTGCCTTTAGCAATAGAGGGGGTTCCTTGATCGGTGGCTGCCGGTGAAGGAGAAGGAAGTGGAGGCAGTGGCTGCAACTCTGGCGGGATAACGGCGGTCTCATGGACATGGAGGTTGCTGGCCTGGACCCAACGGAATGGGCTGGGAACACTCCCTATTTCCTTTGCACTTCTCTAACGGAGGGAAAAAAACAAGCGGAGATAGACCACTGGAAGAGCCTGAAACAGCACAAATGCCGGAGACAGCTACGTTACAAGGGAAGGCGCCGTCCAGAACACCCTAACAAGGTTTCCACAATACTCGGGGCCTACGGCGATTCGCGCGCCTTTCTCAAGAGGAGGCTTAATTCCGCCGCGAATCACCTCCGGCTGGTGTATCCGCTTCTCCTCCCGGGAGGAAGAGGGCAGCAAGCGCAACTCCCGCACCTGTTGGGGTATCGGAGCGCCGTGCGCCGTAAGGCAGGGAAAAAGACGCGGAGGATGTCTTAAATCTCAGCTGCCGCTGTCGAATATTTCGGATCACGGGAGGCAGGCTCGAGCTCTCCGGACATGCACAAGTTTGCAAGGGCTCCAAAGAAAAGAGAAGCTCTATTCGTGCCCCGGCCCAAATAGAGAACTAAGCGTAATACTCCGCTCAGAAGCATTTACGCTGTTTAAGTAGAGGAAGGATAGTGAGAAAATTCTCCCTCCAAACCTGAGTTTCACCATATCGTATTAACATTCACTTCCTCCCTATAGAAGAGGTTGAAAGGGTATTTTCACAAGCGCCCCAGCAAGGGATGCACAGACACGGGAGGGGAGCATGGTCACTCAAGGTCTTTTCGAAAGCATCGGGAGCGACCCATTCACCTATATGAAGTGCCTATTATCTTACATTCACGGGGGGGGGGATTGGAATTTCCCCTCGCGTCCTCTAATGGCGCGGGGAGTTGGAATCCTGAACCTTTGTTCCAATTCGGGGGAAACAGAAAGGATCCTAGCGGGAATGGAGCACATTCCGGGTCAAACCCGGCCACAAACTTTATAAAGGTTGGGAATGGGTCTCTCCCAGGAACTTCAATTGGCTCCTTCCTCCCGGTTGAGAACTTCTTTCAAGGGCACTAACGGTGTGCCTCCTCAGCCTCAAGTAGGGGACCTTTCGCAAACAGCACCGTTGCCTACCTAGGACACTCGTGGGTCGCTCTCCTCCTCCGACCGACCGCCGTGTT
>JANHZT010009208.1:46694-58934 GCA_032468215.1 Stegonotus admiraltiensis | reverse complement strand
GGCTATTGCTTAACGCATTGTAAGCCGCCCTGAGTCTCCGGAGAAGGGCGGCATATAAATAAAATTAAAAAAAAAAGGTCTTAATGGAGCTCTTCCCCTTACCTACTGCTTGATTTCTTTCATGGAAGGTTATGGAGATAAAACAATGGTCCTTGAAGCATATCTTCACTAGGATTATTGTCTCTTCCCAGTCGGTTTAATCATTCTGGTTGTCTAAAGACAAACCAGTCTCAAACAAAGCTTATAGATATCATGAAGTGTCCTTGTTTATTATAGCATCAGGGTTTTTTTAGCAATCAGTATTCTACTGAACTTTTGCTATCACTGATTTTAGTGGAAGTGTAAATGTTCTGGCTGGTCTATGCTGAACTTGGGTGGTGTTTCCAGAAGAGGAATTTTCCAAGGGAGGCTTCAAAAAAGTTTCCAATGAATTAAGAGTTTTTCTGCAATTGGATAAGGTAGAAGAGAGAGAAGCTGTTGAATCTCTTTTGACTATATTTTTGGTGGTGGGTGGGAGGAAGGTACAATTTGTAGAGGACAAAATTGTAACAGATAAAACAGTAGAAAATGTTTATTATTGATTAATCTCTTTCCAAGAACTTAGATTTTTATCAGGCCTCAATCCTATGAGATTAAAAAGATTTTATAATACCTCTGAGCATGTGCAAAATACTTTGTATGTTTCCCATGAGCTATGGAAATTCAGATTCTAATATAGCTTTCCTTATCAATCAGATGTAAAATATATGTTGAAAATCAGGATTGGGATTATGATGATAGCTTCCTTTTCATCCAAAAACAGGACAGAATTCTGAATAGAAGATGAGATGAAGTTTGCACTCACATCAAGACAAATATTGTATGTGATAAATGCTAAAAGAAACCAAATCCTGACACTATGTTCCTACGTGGATATAACATTGTAATTTCTTTCATGTCAGGAATGTTGTCCCACCAGCCAGGCAAGACCTTCAAGCCAAGCTATGCAAGTCTGACTGTTATTTACAGGCTCTATTTCAGTTCTTTGAAGAAAGGAACTGAGTGTCAGTGTGGTCTGTTGCATCTTATTCTTTTTAATACAGATTAATTTGAAATTATAGCTTCACAGTGTTTTGCTCAGCCATGCTTATATGTTCTCTGATTCATCAATTGCATAATATGAAGATAGCCATTTTGTTTATTGTTCAATTCAAAACTAAATCAATGGATTGTCTTTTCTTCAAGGTATCCCTTATTTCAAGGGTATAGAATGATGTAAAGAAGCACAGGAAAGGTCAGCAACAGCTTCGGTATCGCCCATCCCCTGGCCAACAGTCTGAGGAGGCCTATTAGTTTCTTATGACAATCTTAGCCGGTATGGTAAAGTGCATATTTCCATTTAAATTATTTCTAGCCATGCTTCTCTAAAAATTAATGTTGGGTGAGTATGGAGGAGAAATAAATGAACTTTTTTGTGCCGTGTATTTCTAATTTTTATCAATGTACAAGTGACATCAACTCAGGGATCCTTTTTGTCCATCCACAAATGAAGAATTGTTTTCTTATCTATGCAAAGGTCATGTTTCTTGTTTAAAAAAAAACAATAGAAGGTGCTTTGTAGTGCATGAGGGCATGCATATATCTGTCTACCATTCTTTAAAGCAGCCAATTCTTTTTCCGGGATCACATGGCTGTTACATGTGCAACCCTGGGAGAAAAAACAAGCTGCTTTAAAGAGTTGTTAACTGCTTCTGTGTTAATATTCTTTCATGTTCCAAAGTACTTTTCCATATTATTTTCAAATCCTTTTTTTTTTTTTTGCTTTGGAAACATTTGGTGTAATACTTAAGGTGCTGGCTAGAAACCAGGAGACAGTTCTAACCTCTCCTTAGGCATGAAAGCCCGGCTGAGGTAACTTTGGGCCAGTTACTCACTCTGCGCAATCCACCTCACAGGGTTGTTGTAGGGAAAATAGGAGAAAGGAATATGCATATTGACCACTGTAGGAAGTTAGCACCCACCCGTCTCCTAGGAAAATGAAATATTATAGGAAATATTAAAAAAGCAGAATATTATATTTTCCCTAAAGGAGAAACATGTTTCTAAAGACAAACTGAGAGCCTCAGCTCCCTGCCTGCTCCCAACAGATACTTTGGTGCCAACCTATCTACAAGACAAAGGCTGGGCCAGCTTAACTGCAAAACAAAAGACATGGCTCTCAGGACATGATAGGATTAGCCCTCAAGATCCAAACTAGGACAAAACCATTAAGCCATAATACAGGGGTCTTCAAACTTGGCAAATTTAAGACTTGTGGACTTTAACTCCCAGAATTCTGCAGCTAGTCATGCTGGCTGTGGAATTTTGGGAATTGAAGTCCCCAAGTCTTAAAGTTGCCAGGTTTGGAGACCTCTGCCAGGCCTGGGACTCAAGACAACCTACAAAGTTACCCCTGCATGGCCCCATGGGAGTCTGATAACCAGAGTACATTTCTTACACAGGAACAGGAAGCTCCAAGGCAGGGCGCAAGAGAGGGTATAAATAGCTCTTCCCTCTCATCCATGTGCTCTTTTTGCCCAGGACCTCAAACTATGTGGTCCTGTCCACCATTAAACCATCTTTCCAAGCAGTCTCCATATTTCCAGTGTCTTTCTTCCCACTTGTAACTGAACCCAGATGGACATTTCTTCCAACACCACCTTGAGTTATTAATATAATAAATGCAGGATAAAAATAAATACATGATCTAAAATTTAAGACTTGAGTTGCATTTAAAACACTGACCAAACAATCTTAAATTTATAATTGCTATCTAGAAGAACTTGAGGAGAGCAATACTGAATGAAACTGATAACTTTCTCATTAGTTAGCAAATTTTAAATTATAGGTTGATGGTTACTGTTCACTCTGACATTTGAAATAAAGTACAATTACTTTTCAGCTTCCTATATAAGCTATCAATTATATTGCCACCCATCTCGCAGCTCAGGCAATTTTAGCAGTTTACATTTAAGCAAATATAGAACAGCCTTTTCTAAACCTAGATTAAATCTGTTGCCATCAAATAAGTTGTACAATAGATTTCAAAGTATTAACATCTCTCAAAAATGTCTATGTAATGGTACTAGCCTTAAAATTTTGGTCATATTTATTGCATTATAAATTTTTGTAGGATAATTGTCTGACCTATTTTAAAATCAAGAGCAGGAAGAAAGATTTCCACATATATTAACATTTTACACTCATAAAAATTCTCAAGTAACAGTACTGACAGTCACATTTTTAACTATTAATAGAGGCTTTTTGTGTACAATAGTTTCAAAAAGTTCATGACAATAAATACTGCTTTCATTTTTGTTTATTACATCATTAAACAATATATATCATATTCGCATGCAAATACAGCAGATTCTTGCTCCATTGCCATAGTTGCCTATGGACTCAACCTACAAGTATGGGAAAACTATCCTCAAAAGATCCTGATGACAGTATTAGAAATAATGTCAGGCTATAAAGAGCAGCCCATAAATACCTTCCAGGCCCTATACTATAAAGCTAGCATCTTATGATCAATAGCCTCTGCAAGATCAACAAAACCCACTGGCAATAAATTACATTTATGGCTGTGAAATATGATTTGGTAGATGAGTAGTCTGGACTCTGTAGCTACAGATAACAGGGACATGGCTTTCCCGGAAAAGGCTCCACGCATTGGCAGAATTGGCTTTCTTTCTTCTAAATCTTGTTAATTGCTTTTGTCCTTGGTCACAAACCTTTCTACATGAAGTGAGTCTGGATGAGTCACCATTTTTCACCCTATTCAGGCTTCCCAGAATTAGAATAAAATGAGGACTGAAGGGATGAGGCCATCCTTGCATGACATTCTGATCATGTTGGAAGGATTGCCCATACATTTGTCTTCTCTCATATGAACTCTTCATGAAGTGTTGCCAGAAATAGCCCATGGGGCATTGTAGGCAGGCTGTAAAACATTTCATCTGCAATTACAGGAAATACATATTTTAGTAAGGGAAACTCTGCCCTACCCACATAAAGAGGCTTTCCTTTATCTAAGGCCTGTCTTGCTTTCCAACACATTTCCTTTTTGTTGCCAGGCAACCATATTCTATGTGGTGAGCACATGTTGTGTAACCTCTCCAGTTCTGCTTTTATTAGAAGAATACGCACCTTTGCCGAAAATGGATACCCCCCCACCTTTTTATTATAGGCAAATGTACTGGAACATAACAAACCCAGAAATTCTTTTTTTAAATAGACCCTAATCATTTAAAACAACTGCTCAGTGGAAATTAGTGACTGTCAGAAGATTTCTCAGTTCCTTAGTGGCCGTGTTTCATGCCCTTACTGTCTTTAAATTTCTGTCACTCCAAAAGGACATGTGTTTTTCCTATAATTTGTGAAATTTGTGAAATTAGAATAAATATGTTTAAACATTATATTAGTGTGCTTGGGCTCTACTAATTTTGTGCTTGTAAAGATACCTTCCCATTCAGTATTAGATGATTGGCATGAAGAAGCAAATGATTTATTTATTTTTTAAGAATAAGAGGAAGTTCTGCGATGGAGAGGAAATTATTTCATATTAAGATTGTGTTTGTAGAACATGCTGGATTTAACTCAGTTAACAAGTACAAACTCCATCTATGTAGCTACCATTGTAGATAGATTTTAAGCCAATGTTTTGATTTACCATATCATATGAAGTTAATTAAAAATGGCTACCATTTGGAGTTTCCAGAAATGGAGTGAATTTCCAGAAACCCATGATGGTAGTCATTTGGCTTACACAACAAGATTGCTATAATCACATGCCCACTATTCAGGGGTGGGTTTCACTTACCTTTGCTACCGGTTTACTTCTGCGCATGCACAGATTGTATTTGATGACGTCCAAGTAGGTGGGCGGAGCCTCCCCCCATCGCTGCTACCAGTTCACCTGAACCAGTGTGAACCAGTAGCAACCCACCACTGCCACTACTCAAGGTTTTTAGTGCAACATTGCTAAAACTATTCATTCTAGCATGATAAACTGATATATGTTAGCAAAGATACATTGTGAAAATGAAAAACCTAGCTGTGGCAGCCTTAATCATTAGGAATTGAGAAGAAGGTAGACTACCTTGACAAAGATATGCAGGAGCTGTTAGTTAGGCAAAAGGCTAGTGTCTTTTAAAGCCCAAAACAGTCAGACAGTATAATATTCAAAAGCAGCTGAGCTATCTCCCCAAAGATATAAGAGGAGGAAGTATACCACAATATGAAATTCTAACATTATGCTATTATAGCCAATCTCAATGTAAAAGTAATTTTAACCTGTAGTGTTGATTTCCTGCTGTATTCTATCTAATGGGACTGTCACGAATCTACCTAGTCGATCTGTAGTGGATTTTGTGATTCATAGTAAAACCTATAAGGTGCAAAAGCCACAGATAGTGTGTGGTATCAGGTAATTAGGTTTATATACCGGTAGTGGTTGTGTGCTACATGTTGACATAATAGCAGGAAATATATCCATTGTGTCTAAGAGGGTAGTTAAGTATGATGGTGTTAATACAGTGCACCATTGCCAAGCTTTTTTTCTATCGAGATCTTAAGTGAAATGACAAGATGCTAGGCATGCAGCTATTTATTATTGTCCTTATATTGTGCTCACTTAAAGTTTACCATGCTCTGAAAAAGGAACTATGATGAAAGGCTATTTTGTACAAAAGGATATTACAGTGATGTTGCTTCTTGTGTGTGCTGGGGAGAGGGACATGATAACCACATCTCCAGTTCAGCTATTGTGTTTGACTTCCTCTGGATGATGTGGAGACATCTTCAGCATGACCTCTTTTGATAAACAGGTTTCCAGGGACAAGAGAAAAATAGCTGGCATTTTTGCAGTTTTTAAAATAATTCTTTCTATTTGCCTTCTCCTTCCTGGAACAGTGACCATACAATACTCAATATTGTATTGTATTGTATTGTAATACTCAATAACTCAAGGAGCCTGAGTTGCACAGCAGACTAATGCTACTGTTAAAGGTAGTATTTAGCTTCCAGCTGCCTGCAGTTACTGCAAATCCAATTCTCACCAGGCTCAAGGTTGACTCAGCCTTCCATCCTTTCAAAGGTAGGTAAAATGAGGACCCGGTTTGTGGGGGCAATAAGCTGACGTGGTATAACATATACCAAGGCTATTGCTTAACGCATTGTAAGCCACCCTGAGTCTCCCGAGAAGGGCAGCATATAAATCAAATTTTTTTAAAAAAATGAGCACAGAGTTAATTCCAAACCCAGTAGATTTTTATAAAAAGAATCTTCAACAGCACATTTCCTATAATAATTCTCAGTTTCAGATGTATTGTATCCCTTGGGAATAAGTGTGTCCCTGGAGAAGGATTTTTTTTCCCCAAAACACATTGGACTTAGAATAAAACTCTTTTCAGCATCTAGATTATGCTATTTTCTGTATGAAACAGGTGGTATCTCATTTTCAGGATTGTCTCTTTAATCAATTTAGAGCAAATTAAAATTTTGAATAAATGCCAGCTACCAATGGAAAGTATTACTTTCCTTAATAGTTAGTAATCAATACTGAAAATAACAACTGTGAACAGTGGACTGTATTGTATTGTACGTGGTATACAATAAATAATTCTATACCATCCATCCAGTTTAGGATATTTTAAAAGCTCTTGTGGGCAATGATGGATTATTTTTGTTTCCAGTTTGAATTACATTTCTTTATATGTAACAAAACTAGATAATTAGATGGTTGACAAATAACTGATTAGATCCCACCTACTTCCTGGCTGTTAAATTACAAATGGGAGGAGGTAGCACACTTGTTATGTGCTGATTGAGTGGCTTATTAGGCAGCTTCATATTTTTATTAGCTCACCAACTAATTCCATTTGGTCGTTTTCGAATAGGATTTTCCTTCTTTGAATCTCCCTCCATTCTCTTTCTCCTCTGAATGCTTCATTAACTGGCATTATTTTAACATTTTATTTCGTGCTGCGTGAACCACAAACATTTACACAAATAAGGCCTATGCTTAGACATTTATCTTAAGCCAATTGATTTCTAATTTTTGCCATTTCACTGTGCTTGTTAGATGCCAACCCTATATTCTGACCCAAACATGACAAGCCCTCTGAAGTTAACTCAAAGATTCCTTTATTAGGAGCACTAGCAGCCCTGGCAAAAGTTTCTCTCTCACTGCAAGCTAACAAGTCCATCCGGCACATCTGCCACATCTATTCATCTCCGCCCCTTGCCTTTTATCCCTTAGAGCTAGGGTGGGGCTTTGCTAGCAGAAGTGGCTCTTCCTTCCCAAGGATCGGCCCACGGATTTCCACTGCTCTGCACTCCTCTCTGTCTTCTGCGCATCCACGCGTCAGGCACTTGAGAATGTTCCTCCTCTTCCTCATCAGCCACCTCCAGATCTGGGGGCCGTTGATTCTCCATCTGAGGGCTGACGGATGGCCCAGGCTGTGCCTCTGTCACTCTCTCTGCCAGCTCCATTCCCTCTTCCCACTCAGAGCTCTCAGGTTGCCTTGATGCTGACCCTGACTCCCACACCTCCTCATCTGATTCGGTTGCTTGAGGGGCCGGCAGCCGATAGGCCACAATACCCCTGGTTATCAGGGTAACTTACTGAAAAAATTACATAACTTTAGATATAAAAGCTCTATCTCAAAAACTAAAACTTCTCTCAGGAACTTCTTAAAAATCCTTAACAGATATTTTGCATTGGTGAATGCTTTCTGAAGTTTGTAAATATTCCTTGAAACAGTGTACCTTAGATCGAATTCCCTATGGTTATGAAATAGTACCGGATTTCCTGAAGCTGGACGTCATCAATCAAATAACATATCAGATCTATAGATGGGAATTATGAATTCTGTCTACCAGCCAACTTAAATCCATTTGTCTGCCCAATCTAATTGCACATTGTTTCTTTATGGCTGGGTTCATACATTGTTATAATCAAGCTTTTCCTAACCTGGTGCCCTTCAGATGTGTTGGGACTCTGGATTCTATAAATCCCAGTCATTTTACCACAATATATGAATATATGATATAGTTTAAAGTTTATGGCTGGGTGCAGTCATAAAGACCACACAGCTAAATCTGTTTTATTTCACCTAGAGCTGCCTGAAAGTTCAGATGTCATAATTTAGTGACATGATTCTCTGTGGGAAATACATAGAAGAAGAATGAAATCCTTAAATAGGCTTAACATTTTAAAAAATCATAATGTAAGCTCCCTGCAAAAGTACTCAGAAGGAAAAAAAAAGCCTGGCCTTAACCACTGTAGAAAATTGCAGTCCTGTAGAATGTTGTGTGAACTGGGTCAACTGCGGTTTTGATGACTCATCTGCAATATCACAACCAACTATGGATGTGGCCCGAATGGTGTAGAAAGAACTAGGGCAGTAAAAGTAAAGGGACAAAATACCTGAACCTTCTGCATCATCCCAAGGGCCAAACTGAGGTTTGATCAGGATCTCTGAGCAGTAATGCTTTGTGGAATGTTATGATATCCAAGGCATGTCATAGCGAAGACTAGCAAAGACAATTTAGCCTTTTCTTGCTTATTTACAAAGCTTCTTTGCAGCCCAGCAGTTTAAGAAGGAATTGCTGTAAATAGATAATCATCTTTATAACACACACACACACATATATATACCGTGTTTCTCCGTATGCAAGTTTTGATGTATTCGGGTCTTTTCCCATGTAAGATTGAGAGTATCTTGGCAACGTTTCAACAAGGTCCCACTCGTCATCCTCAGGCTGGTGTCTTCGGCTTTGTGCTTGTGCGAGGAAAGTGTGATCGGAGCTCCCGTCTCTCTATAAATACTGGTGGGGAGGTGTGGGGCGCTGGCTTTGTTGCTGTGAGCAGGTTGGTTGCTGTGAGCGGGTTGGTCTCAATCTTACACGGGAAAAGACCCGAATACATCAAAACTAAACACGGTAGAAAATATGTGTACATTTTTTAGTTCTCCAGAATTCTTCCCCAGGTGTCAAGACAAACAAAAAATAGGTATTTGCACTGAGAGAATAGATGTTTATGAGAATTATACAAATATTAGGAATATTGTTTCTATAGCTGTTTTCTCACAATGGCTGCATTCATGAGGTATGATTGTAATCTCATTTCTGCACTCATATAATACTCATTGGATTCACATGTTTAACCATAATGCGATTTGTTTTCTATTGGCTTAGCACATTGTGTCACTTGTCCACTTTCGTTTATAAATCCTACCTTATTGTATTATGCTAACCAATTGAGTTTAGTTTATTCAGTATACCATAATTAAATAATAGATACCCTTACATCCATGCTTGGTCCAGGTTTATAGATAAAAGCAATGCCATGGTGTGTTTTATTTGGCTAACTTAAAATACAGTACCCTATAAATCCAGCCTGTGTGATAAATAAACCGTTATATTTTTGCCTATTGACAAATAAGACAATTGCAATTTATTCCACAAAGTATAGTTAAGTAGACCATAGCTTTTTGTAATGTAGTTATTGAAACCTTGTTATTGAAAGAAAGTGTTTTCTAAAGTCTTTCCAGTATCTCTAGCTGGTGACCTCTGGTGAGCAAATTCACGGAAGAGCCTCCACCAACTTCTTTATGGCTGAATGGAAAGTCCTCAAAGACCTAATAAAGCCCAAAGACCGAAAGTCTCCCAAGCCTGCTTAAGTTTATAAACTTCTTAAGTAATTAAGTCCACAAACAGTCCCCAAATTAACCCCTTTATGAGGTTTCAGATTGTTCATCAACCCCAAGCATTTATTATATGAAAACAAGATAAATAAATACTACTTTAACAGTACTACAATACTACAGTACTACAAATAATAACATCAATTCTTTGTACTGTAGTAATACAGTACTACAAATAATAACATCAATGTCCCATCAATTCTTGGAAGTCAATAGTCACATTGGAGAACCCTGAATTATGGAAGGTGAAACAATATTATTTCTTAAAGAGATTGCAACACTGGGGGGTTAAAATCTTATGAGAAAATAAATGATCATATTTTCAATGGAAAAGAGCCCAGTATGCATTAAAAACAAATTGTGGCATATATTATATTTATTTCTGCTTCCTGGTTTTACTTATGGATCCCTTGTCATGCTTTTAAACATATTTTTAAAGTTACAATTCTAAGTGGGTTTAAACTGGAGAAAACTAACATTAATTTGATACTCAGAATGTGTGGTTACATTCAGCCTGTTCTTCCTTGAAGGATGTTACAGCTGAAGACAGCCCACAATATTAATAAGATCTGAGACTGGAGTTTGATTTGTAATTCTACTGCTTTGCCTCCATTATTGATAGTTTCATTAAGATTTTCATACTTAATATTTTTAAAAGTTATGTAAGATTAGAATACCTTTTAACAAACTTAACCAAGATTCCCAGCATTTCTTTATTAAATTTATTTGCTGCCTATCTTGCCATGGGGCTACTCTAGATGGCTTACAACAATAATTAATAATACAATAAACCAGAATTGAAAAGACAGTAACAGATAGCAAGTGCCTCCTCTGCAAAGAAGCTGAAGGAACAGTGGGCCACCTGTTAGGTACTGGAGCAATTGGAGCACCACTTGAATACCATCGGCATTGACAAATTCACCATGTCAATTGCAAAAAGCAGCTTTACTTTGAACAGTTTACATCCTGAGACGATATCTGTAAACATCATCCACAAGAAATATCCACATCCGCCTATCCCAGGTCCTGGGAAGGACTTGATAGGCAGACAACAATGCCAAATCCGGTCTGAACATCTGGCTGAATATGTGGCAAACAATTACTATATACATAATAATTTGAACCATAAGAGGTTTATATACAATCAGGCATTGTAAATACTCTAGAGCAGGGGTGTCAAACTCAGGTTGTCACAGCATCCTCACATGACATATTGGGACTTTTTCCCCCTTTGCTAAACTGGGCATGGGCGTGGCTAGTGCGTGACGCATCCAGCCCGTGGGCTGGGAGTTTGACAGCCCTGCTCTAGACTGAGCAAACTCATGGATATTTCTGTATGGAGTAAAGCAGATCAAGTAATTCATTTGGCATCTTCTTAGTTTATAGTCAACTGATTACACATTAACTATTATTACTTTGGTGTGTTCAGCTGAAATCTGGATATTTGTAGATGGCATGTATCAATTTGTGCTATAAACTCTCTATAAATTTCTATCCTATGCCATAATATTTAATTGCATTAGTAAATGTGTGATGTGTAATCAAGGCTTTTATCTGAAAAGTGTGTAAGAATGGCAGAAACTCTCTGTGGTATAGGTATTCGTTCAAAAATCCTTTTATTGAGGCAAAGGTTAAATCATGACTATGTGCTTATATTCATATAACCCAGAATATTAAAAGAATATTGACTTCCTTGCAGATTGTCCACATTTCAATCGCAAGTGAAAAATCACTTAGGGGATGGCAAGTAGACAATACTGGAATCAAATGTATTTCTCTACATATGCTTGCCTCGCCCCCATTTTATTTAGTTCCTTATTGTTTTTATACACCAATTCACGGAATTATATCAGGAGGCAGTGAAGGATTACTCATCTCTAACAGAAGGTGTGTTTACGCTGAATATATCTGAAGTTTAAAACCTGTTACACAAAATAGCTAATTAGGAGGCATAACGCATGTTCATGAACTCTGAAGGTACCAGTACCATTTAAAGAAAAAAAAAGAGGTGGGCACATTTAATAGTTTGATATATTGAATGTTGCATACTTTATTCAACAAATACTTTTCTAAAAGGAGATGATCTATGAGTAATTGAATCTTTACTTCAAAATAAAACATACAATGCAAACAGAAAAATTATATCAATTCTAATAATACCACTGGAATAAAATAATTAAAAGATAGGGCAGTTAACACAATACTATAAAATTAGAACACTAAAACAGCTCTATAAAAACCTTAATTATTAGAACAATACAATAGACTAAATGGGGCCTCTGAAGACCATCAGAAGTGTAAAAAAGACAGTCTATATATACACCTTATAAAGTTATAGAGCTGTGATGGCGAACCTATGGCATGCATGCCACAGGTGGCACATGGAGCCATATCTGTGGGTATGCAAACATTGCCCTAGCTCAGCTCCAGCACGCATGCGTGCGCTGGCCAGATGATTTTTGGGCATTCCAGGCCCACCGGAAGTTGGGAAATGGGGTGTTTCTGGCCTCCG
>JANHZT010009208.1:0-12849 GCA_032468215.1 Stegonotus admiraltiensis | reverse complement strand
TTCCAAAATGGCTGGGAGGGGGAAAAAAAGCCTTTGCCTCCCAAAACAGCTGGGGGGGGAGAAAGCTTCTCAAACGGCTGGGAGTGGAGGGGGAAGCTTCCAAAACAGCTGGGAGAGGAGAAAAATGCCTCCCAAAATGGCTGGGAGAGGGGGAAAAAGCCTTTGCCTCTCAAAGCTGCTGGATGGGGAGGGAAAAAAGCCTCGCCTTCCAAAACATCACTGGGAGGGGAATCTTCGGAGATCTGGGAAGGCATAGGCAACAGAAAGTGAGAAGAAAGGTAGGTCTCCCCACGCATGCCCCTTGCAGGGCAGACCTGAAAATCAGCTGGCTGGCAGGATGCACATGTGCAGTGGAGCTGAGCTAGGCGACGGCTTGCGTGCCCGCAGAGGTGGCACGCATGCCATAGGTTCGCCATCACGGTCCTAGGCTGAATCAGTAGAGGGATAGTATCAATATCAATATTATGTTAGTACTCCTTTATACTACACTGGTAAGACCACACTCGGAATACTATGTCCAATTTCAATCACAATACAAAAAATATGTTGAGGCTGTAGAAAAAGTGCAGAGAAGAGCAGCAAAGGGAGTTAGGGGCCTGAAGGCTAAACTATACGATGAATGGTTGCAGGAACTGGGAATGTCTAGTCTACTGAAGAGAAGAACTAGGGGTGATATGATAACAGTCTTCCAATATTTGAAGAGCTATCACAGAGAGAAGGGGTTCTCCCAAGCACCTGAGAGCAAGATAAGAAGTAACCAGATGGAAGCTTAACAAGAAAGATCCAACCTAGTATTAAGGAGAAATATCCTGTCAGTGACAGCAATTAATCAGTGGAACAGGTTGCCTCCAGAAGTAGTGGGTGCTCCATGACTGGAGGTTTTTAAGAAGAGATTGGACAACCATTTGGCTAGAATGGTTGAGCAGGGACTAGAAGACTTCCAAGATCCACTCCTATCCTGTTATTCTATGCTCTATGTAAGTAAGCAGAGTCCCAATACAAAGTCCTCTTTTTCGCACAGGTAGATCTTCCAAGCTGATGTACTTGAACTCAGAACAAACAAAATAAAATAGGTAATATAGAATAAAAAATAAGACAATGGAGAACTATTCTATTCTTGGGAATACTCTCCAGACATTCAATAACTTACAATGGTAGCAGTTTACATACTGCTTTTACTTAGTTTGGGGAGATTTTGTTTGCATTTCTTTTATCCTGGAAGAGTTATGTCAAATGCCATTGTGACATTCAGATAATAGAATTATATGCAAGAAATTTTCAATTTTCTCATGAACCTCATGAGAGACGTTTGTAATTTTGGAATGTAACAGAGCAGTGATAGTTATCAGTGTTTTCAGGAATCAAAAAATTCTTAGTAGAAAAATGACAGAACTAAATTTTTGTTGTGTAGCTTAAGTGCTGCTCTGCATGTCTGTTACCAAGTAAACCTGAACTAATCTGCAAAATACCACATTTTCTAAAATTAATTATAAAAACAAATTTGTTTCATTGATTCATGTTTTCAGTAGTTATAATCACCCTACATAATTATAAAGTGTTGACATAGCAGTATTGGATAAAGTTCCTACAAGTATAATCAGTTTTCAAACTAACTGAATTTAGCTTTCTTCTAAATACAGATATTCTGTAGTTAAAATTTTTTAGTCCTTCAGTTAAAAGATTCCTACAAGTGATAATAAAAAATATTAGCAGAAGAAAAGAAATGTTTTAAGTTTCTTGTAAAAAGTCTTCTTGTGGAGATTACTGCTACTAAGGTTTGCTCACCAGAATCAAATTTTCACCACTTTCTCATGAGGAGAAAATGGGGATTATTCTGTAATATCTGTGAAATCCAGTCATTAAAATTCCAATAATTACTGTTAGCCTAATGTGAGACATTGTATCTATAATTAATTTCCCTCACAGTGTTGCTCTTGATACTAGTGAGTCTTACCAAATTCAAGAGTGTCTCTTGGATTTCCACATTCTACCTATTGTTATAATGGACTTCATTTATATCATTTTAACAGTTAGGTTACCGAATACTCCTTCCCTTGATGTTATTGTCTTTTGCAGAAGTATGGATATTTGCTCCTGCAGTCTCAAATGTTCTTTCTTATAAGGTAGTTTGATGCATCAGGTTATGAAGATAGTGACTCCGAGATTACATCCTTAATTTCATTATCCATTTCATCCTCAGTGTGGCAATTCTGCTTCTAAGATATTGATTAATGCTCTTTTGCTTCGAATAAAGCCTTCGAATAAAGCCTTCTGGCTTTATTAGATACGCTCAGAATAGGGTTAGAACTGTAGAGACCATACGTGTAAATATGAGATTTAGTTTATAGTCTGCCAATTAGATAGCAATGTTGGGAGGGGCTGTTGCCAATGAGTAGAAACCATGTAACTACTTAAATTCTGCAATTGCTTAAAAAAAAACCAACGTGGTCCTAGGCTGTATCAACAGAGGGATAGTATCAAGATCGCATGAAGTGTTTGTACCACTGCACTGCACTGATGAGATCACACTTGTAATATTGCATCCTGTTCTGGTCAGCACAATACAAAAAAGATACCGAAACTCTAGAGAATACAGAGAAGAGGAACAAAGATGATTAGGTGACTGGAGGCTAAACTGTATGAATGGTTGTAACAACTAGGTAGGTCTAGTCTAACAAAGAGAAATATTAGGGGTGACATGATAGTAGTCTTCCAATATTTGAGGGTTTGTCACAGAGAAGTGGGGCTTGACCTATTCTCCAAAGCACCTGAGGGCAAGGCAAGAAATACCAGATGCAAAATTATCAAAGCGATCCAATCTAGAACTAAGAGAAATTTCCTGACAGTGAGAACAGTTAATCAGTGGAATGGATTGCGTCCAGATGTTGTGGATGCCCCATGACTAGAGGCTTTTAAGAAGGGATTGGACAGCCATTTGTCCAGAATGGAATAGAGACTCCGGCTCAAGCAGGGGGGTTGGGCTAGAAGAACTCCAAGGTCAAGTCCAACTGTGTTATTTTGTATATATTGGACTAGATGAAACAGTGGTCTTAAAAGTATTTTCTAGTTGTGTGTGTATGTATGTAGTCATAAATATACTTTATGTATTGCATTAAATAAAATCAATTTGAAAATAGCTTTTAAAATGTGATCATGTTCTCCTAGATTAGCTCTAATATCTTTAGAACACTTCCTCCAAGTGAAAATCCTGATTTTGATCCAGAAGAGGATGAGCCTACATTAGAAGCTTCTTGGCCCCATATACAGGTAACTTCTTCAAATTTGTTTGTTGATATTCATGCCAGCTTTATTAGGATTACATATATCGGCTGCAATTTCAAACAAAGTCATATTTTCTATGTCTTGCTGCTGTATTAGTGGTCATCCGGATTTCTGAAATCCAGCTCAGGTAACCCTTTGTCATCTACAATCAGTTCTGCAAATGCAATATATACATTTTTATATGCTCATGAATCTGTTTTCAAACCATTCCATATGGTCACCTAATTTCTACCTTCCAGGATTCTGAAATGTTATTTTTCATCTTTGATTTACATTTTACCATTTCATTCAGTCCTACCTTCTAAAATGTAGGACCCACTTATTGGTAAAGTTACTGGTTTTACTACTACCAAATTATACCCTGGTTCTTCTTTATCCCTAATCTATAACTTGTTCCTGCCTCAGATGCTACTGATTATGTCCTCTGGCCTTAACTAGATTGAATTCTTTGACTTTTAACTTGAATTTAGGATTGGCGCAGCAGCTGTGAGACGAGGCAAACTCACCTCTGCATAATAAGGCTTAATAAATCTTTTATTGCCCTTTCTAGATTTTTTAAGTGTAATTGCCTTGAGGGTTGGCAGGAAGTTTGTGGGATTTATATTGGGTGTTGATAATGGTAACCTTCTTTTGCTTCTTTTTGTTTCTCAACCTCAACTGCTTTAAGACATATGGACTTCAACCCCAGATTTCGTTCCCCGCCCCAGCCAGCATGCTTTAAAGAAAGCCTTTAAGAAACCTAATAGTCTGAAAACAACTGCAAACATTAAGTATATAACTACCCCTTTTTTAAAAAAGTCTTTTTAAAACTCTTTATGAACTCTGTTCAAAGATACTTTACTTTGAACTCTGTTCAAAGATACTGTAACTGGTTAAACTGCACTTATAATAATTAAAGCACTGAAAAGGGGATAATTGGCTATGTCATGAATAGGGAGAGAATAAAAATGCAAAAGTTCATATATGGTAGGAGAAAATATCATGGAAACCTCAGAGCACATCTGATTTCTTAACTATTTTCTGCACCAGATTTGAGAGCTTAAAGTTCCTGCAGCTTAAAGATTATAATAATGGAGTAGGAATATGGGGTCTTAAGAGCGTGAACTGTTAATATGCTAGTTAATATGCAATATTGGGATGCTGAATTTTGTTGAAATGGATTTCTGTTATCTTCTAATGGGCTTTACTAATATATGTGAAATGTATTACATGTCAAAATGTTTTTTACAACATTTATTTTATTCTTTCATAGCTGGTGTATGAATTTTTACTAAGGTTTTTAGAAAGTCCTGATTTCCAACCTAGCATTGCAAAACGACATATTGACCAGAAATTTGTACAGCAGGTAAATATTCATCTGAAATATATAGTTTTAGCTTAGATTACTTTTTTTTGATGTAAATGTTTCTTTTATGGATGGAAGATTCATTTTATTTCAAAGAAATATTTTTAGACAAGCATATTTATATACTATAGAAAGGGAAGAAATGACATTTTTTGAAGATACTCCTTTTGAGTTGCAAAGCAGTTATGTATCTTCCTTTCCATACTGTTGCAAAGTACCGTATTTTTTGGAGTATAAGACACACTCCCCCCCCCAAAAGAGGGTGGAAATGTTGCTGCGTCTTATACACTAAATACAGCCATTTTTGGTCTCCTGAAGCCCCGCCCCGCTTGTCCCATTTTTGCAAAAAATGGGCCTGTTTTTCTCCCGTTTTTTGCAAAAATGGGGCTGCACGGAGGGCTTGGGAGGCCTGCAGAGTGCTCCTGGGGGCTGGGGAGGGCAAAAACTGTTTTTTTCTTACTTACCTCTTCGAAATCTTGGTGCATCTTATACGCCGGTGTGTCTAATAGTCCAAAAAATATGGTTATAGAATCATAGGGTTGGAAGGGAGCTTGGAGGTTTTCTAGTCTAACCCCCTGCCCATATCACCCCACTCCCATAGTTGGAGAGTGTGCACATATTTCCCCTCTAACTACTGTTGAAGAATAAGTTCCGAACAGTGCAGCATAATTTGGGGTGTTTCAAAAGGAGCACAGATGAAAATTGTCAGCTAAAGTGCCCCCATGAGTAGTTTCCCTCAAATCAGAGTTCAAGCCAGCATTTTTTATATTGTTAGAGGGAGAAATAGTACAGTAATCTGTAAGTCATGTAAGTTTGAACTGTTACTCTGAATTACATTGAAGTGATTTTTAAAATTATGGCAAAGATAACTGTATAGCAGCATTTGCATATCCTATATAAACATTATTAATGTATGGAAATGCAATATTACATAAATAATAATAGCTCTTTTCCTTATTTTTAAGGTGAGGCAATACACACTGCATTTGTAATTACAGTACCATCACACAGTAGCTGTGGTTTGATTAGTCTCAGTTCAGCATTTCCTTGTTATTGAATTTGTTTGCTTATGACCAGTAAGACTGTTTGTATTTCTATCTAAGCACTTGCCAATGTTGACTTTTGAAAGATTTATCCTATGAACTCCCTGCCATATATTTGCAAAATGTTTATTGTTGGCATTGTATTATTGAAGCCATTCTGAACTTACCTTAGGTTTATGTGGGAAGGTGTGGAACAAATTTGGTTGAACCTGTATTTCAATTAGTGCTTATTGAAGTAATAAACTATACATTATTATTATTATTATTATTATTATTATTATTAGCTGTTGGAGCTTTTTGATAGTGAAGATCCACGAGAGCGTGACTTTCTAAAAACAGTACTTCATCGAATTTATGGCAAATTCCTTGGATTAAGAGCATTCATCAGGAAACAAATCAACAATATTTTTCTCAGGTATAATATATACTGTTTACAATTTTACTTACCAACTTTTGCATATATGTAATTTGTACTTTAAAAAGTACAGAATTTATAACCTACAACTTGTTCTTAATCTACTAATAACATATTTGGAGTTAAACTTCTGAAAGGCTTTGGGTAATTAGCTTGCCCTCAACCCTCCCACAGGACAAATTGGCTTAATTACGGTACTTGAGGTTTTTTTTTAGTTCTAAAGGTTGTAAACGATTCAGAAGGTTAAAGCATCCTTTTTATGCCTAGTTTCTGTGGGACCTCTGGGTGGGGCTGTTTGAGGCCACTTGTGGGCTGTAGGTTACCCCTTTCTGTTCTGGAGGTTTGTTGGGATATACTTTGGATCTTAGCCATAATGTGAATATCTATTTTAAAGCAAATTTCTTACATCAAATGGAAGATGCATTCTGCTAATAGTTTTCAGGAAAAATAGTAACCCCTCGACTTTCATGTAGAGATATTTAATTGTATTTTCTTCTTCACTGTTTGGTGAAACATTAATTGCAATTTTTTTCAACAGGTTTATATATGAAACGGAACATTTCAATGGTGTTGCTGAGCTACTTGAGATACTGGGAAGGTAGGTTGATTTCTTCATCACAGTTAGGAAGGACCAAGGTTTGCGTCCGTTGGTTGTTTTTTTTTAACCAATGGTTACAGTTATCATCACCAACCCAATTGTTATCACCAACCAGGGAGATAAAGATGCTGTAACTGGAATGAGCTCTTGGAGTTAATATACTCCTGGGAGGACCACGAGCATTGCAAGAAGATTCCATGTGGACATTGGTACTGGTCTTAGAAAAGCAGGTGCTTGAATAAATATGCTTCTACAAAACCTTAAAGAGGTGTACTGTGAAGTTCAGATGACTTGCAGAATTGCTATATGGGGACATCAGCTACAAATAAACAATTAAAGTATGTTAGGCAGTATGCAATATCACAGTATGTGTCTGCAATGCAGGTAGTTCTCAACTTAATAACTGTAATTGAGCCCACAATTATAGTTGTAAGCTGAGCCAGTTTTTAACAGGTCATCACATGGCCATCCTGATTTTATGTCTTTTTTTTTGCAGCAGACATAAAACAAGCCCATTGTTTGTAATGGGTGATTGCTAGAAACTAGAAGTAAAGCCTGATTTTCTTTAAGAAACTAGTACATTGTGGATATGTGACCATGGGATGCTGCAAATGGACGTAAATGAGGGCTGGTTGCCAAGTGTCCAAAATGCAATCACATGATCATGTGAGAAGGGATAGATGCCAGAACATTTAATCTGGGTTATAGTAACTTTTGGGGGGTTGTTGTAATTTCAACCGTTCGCTAAGCAACTGGTCCTTAAACAAGGATTGCCTATAGGACAGATACTGCTAGTCTGATACCTTCCTTTCCCCTTTTATTTCAAACAGGATTTGATAGATTTGACCAGAAAAGAAGGGGAGGAAAGAAAAGGAAATATTCTATGAGATCCATTAACTGCATGTAATTAATTTTACAGTTAATGGAACAATTACAATTTTCCTGCAGTTCCAAATGTGTATTTTTGATTTGTAAATTTTTTCATACAGTGAAAGTCTTAGAAAGGAATTCAAGCTGGTGCAAATTGGAGTACTAAATCTGCTGTGATTTAATTTATATCCTACTTAAAGCACTTTTTTCTCAGTTGGTGGAATCTGCAGTTGGTGCTCATATAGGGAATCAAGCGGCCAAATTAGTGGATACAAACAAGCAGCATCTAGGATTTGCTTATTTGTAGCCACTAATTTCAGCAACAAGATTTGAAAAGTAACCGGTCCTTACTACCCTGTGGAAAATACAGCTGGTCTTGTTCAATGTATTTATAGGAATAGTGTTGTTCATAATCTTCAGAATAAAACGTAAACTTAATAATACACATTTATTATATGTATTGCTGTACTGTAATAAGTTTTCATGTTGAATTTGTTTCCCCCCCCTCAGTATTATCAATGGTTTTGCATTGCCACTGAAAGCTGAACATAAACAATTCCTTCTGAAGGTTCTTATTCCCATGCATACCGCAAAGGGATTAGCTTTATTTCACGCACAGGTATGTTGATCTGAGCAAACGGAATATTGCATGTTGAAGCTCAAGTAATGTTGCAGTTATACTTATTTAATTGCAAAAGTTGAGTCTTTTAGGGCCAGAGATCATTATTTAAAGATACATAACTTTAATATATTTCACACAGTGGAAAATCAGAATGAGTATTTATTTTCACACTGCTGAAGTTTTTATGAACCAATATTGTAAAATAAATAAATGTTTTTCTTCAACTACTTGTACCTTTGAATTTATTCTCTATTAGTAATCGTATGTTGTAATTTTAAAAATAACTTACCTACAAGCATAGCTTGAAACCTCAAGGTGTTTGATAGAAGAATTAAACAGGGTACTTATCAATAACACTAAATAGTAATTATCTGCATTCTGAGGGTCATCTGATGATGCACTTGGGAAAGTTTTCCTCTTTGTGCTTGACAACTGAATTTGTGGCATTCATTGTAATCCTGTGCTACATGATGCTTATAAGAGTCTTTATTTTTCAAAACTAAAGGTTTAAAATGTTACTTTAATATATAATGTATAAAACATTAAAGAGGTGTACTGTGAATTCAAACTATCAGTGACATCAATTTTTTCTCTTCATCAAAGGGATTGTTATACCAGTCTTTGAAATAAAAAAAAAGTTAGAGTTCATGTCCAAATATGCTTGGTATTCAGAGAAGATGGGACATCCATCAAATGGTTGTATAAGTTTCCAAAAGAGGCTCAGTGCAGACACAAAACAATACATATGAATGACAGATGATCATTCAAATAATATGTTACAGATAATCTTTTTTTGAAAATTATGAGAATTTAATAATCCTGTAATAAACTATGAATTTTCAAAAACCTTTTTTAAGCTGGCGTACTGTGTTGTTCAGTTCTTGGAAAAAGATATGACATTAACAGAGCCGGTAAGTATTGTTGTTTTTGTCTCTCTTTGAACTTTTGCAATATAGCTCAAACTTAGATCTAGCAAATAATAACGATTATCCAAACCTCTGCACCAATGTGATTCAGCAACTAGAGGTTTCAGCAAAAAATCATAATTCACACGTAGCCTATATAGAACATCCTGCTGTTATTTACAATGAATCAAAAGAATAAAAATGGAAGACTTTTCCATACATGTGCCCCAGAAATTGATACAAGACACTTTCTTAGTATACATGGCAAACCCTGACCAGAATCCTGGTATATTCATTTGTTTGACTTTAGAAGTGTTTTGCTTCTAAAGCAAGTCATTGGCTTTCAACTACTTTTTATGAAGTGTGTTTTAACTCTAACGATATTTCTAAAACCAGCCTGTTTGTTCCTTGTGCTGTCATACTGAATCTACTTATCCAGAAATTTATTACTGCAGTAATTACTATTATACAGTTTGTTATATTAATACAACAGATATACATTCAAAATTTGAAATTGTTTAAATATATAATTGGACAGCCATTTACCAGAAGTGGCCCCTTACTTTAGAATGCTGATAAAATAATATGTAATAAAAGGGTAAGGGGAAAAGCTGAGTATTGTAAATAAATATTGTACCAGCAATTTTAGAACAAAGCGTATTCAAACACAGCCTTCTCCAAATGATATCATCTATCATCAGTTTGAATCAGGAGAAAATAATGTAAAATGTAAATGAAATTGAATTATGTGGTTTATAACTCTGTGAACTGGTTGTACAAAGGTTGTGACCATATATAACAAAAGAGGAGATTGCAATTGTATAAACATACCCAGCACCTGAGCATTTTAAATATATTATTAAAAAGTAGAATTGATTAATCATGTGCCTGTTTATTAAAAAGTCCAGTTGTGTGCAGTAGTTTATTCCAGGTAATAACATGTTCATTAAAATTGCTTAGAAGCTTTCAAACTGCCATTTATTTTATTAAATATTTTATTAAATATTTTTAGAACCCGTGTCCCCTTTCCACAGTCCTACAGAGTAATGATAAGGGTGTGACACAAAACATGGCTGTATTCTTTAGCAGTTGGAACATTGAAGGGATGCAGCCTTTTAAAGTGAAAATACTCTATAGTACTTAATAGCCTTTTTTCTATGAATTGTGTTTCATAGAAAAGCCAAGTTAAGGAATGATTGAGAAATAGACTTAAATAGGAAAAGGGACAGGTGATAGAAAGTCTAGAGCAGGGGTCCCTAGCCTTTTTGGCACCAGGGACCAGTTTCATAGAATACAATTTTTCCATGGACCGAAGGGGGGATGGTTTCAGTTTTGTTTACTTGCCTACTGCTAATGTCCAGCTGTTCGGTCTGGTTCCTAACAGCCAAAAGGGGGGACCCCTGCTGTAGAGAAAATGTAGGCATTTTATTTTTTTAAATGTTGTATGCAGGTATTATGTCTGGCTGAGCCCTAAACTGATGCGTTTGTCTGCATTTGTTTTATAAATCCAGTCAGTTATTCTTAAATTCAAGAAATCATCGTTAACCTATGATGCTTTAATGTAATGGGTGAATCCAATAATTCATTAATTTGTTACCTCTTGTTTAAAAATGTAAAATGAAAAAAACTGCAATATAGTTGGAACAGAATCCATTTTTGAAGATACATTTGTGTCAAATACATTGAACAACATGATTGAATTTAGTAAATCTAAAGGCAGTCATACCATCTTTCAAGTATCAGTTTTCATAGATAAGCTCTGATGAGGTTTTTTTTTTGCAACCCAGGTTATCAGAGGATTGCTGAAATTTTGGCCAAAAATATGCAGCCAGAAAGAGGTAAGTTTGATTATTTTTCTAAAGCATTATACTAAAATCAATTTACTATAGCTCAGCCGGTTTATTCCAGCTGTAATATGGATAATGCATAAAGTCTCCATTTTCATCTTAAGAAAGCTATCTTGGCCCCCTAAGGAGAGCCTTAAACATGGCCCTTCTTTGGAAGAATCCTGTGGGATTAGAGTTTTTACTTACCTGTCTGTGATAAGGCAGCATGACAGGTTATTATGCAGAATTCAGAGAAAGGTATTCTCTTTGTACCTCCTCTAAATGCAATTTCCCAAGCTGATACACTTCAAAGTGTGCTTTTCAGGGGAGTTTGTAGAGTTTTCATTCCTTTTCTAATATGCTGCCTATTTATGGACCTTGAGAAAAGAGAAAAAAACCCAGATCTGAGACTGGGAGGAAATGTGCCCTGCATATTCTTAAGAAATAAGTATTACATTGTGTTAAATTGGAAATAATGAAATGTTATCTTTTCAATGACTATTGAAATCCTACTGTAAAAAGATACTTAATGTATTTTTACCTTTTCATCGTATATAGTAATATGTAGCACAGTTTTATCTGTAATAATGCATAGAGTATATAAATACTGTTCACATTTTGTTTTACATTATTGTAAACATATTCATGTTGTTGAATATAGACTTTATGAATTATATATTATTTTAAATATAGTTGCTGCAAAATATTTGTGCTTACAACTGTTTAGCTCTGAATCACAATATGAGTATTTATGTAAACCAGTGGTGGGTTGCTCCTGGCTTGGTCCGGTTCTTGCAAACCGGTAGAAGCTTCTGCGCATGTTCAGAAGCGCGCATGTGCAGAAGTGCATTTGCGCACTCCTGTTGCCAACTGGTAGCGGAGGTAAGTAGAACCCACCACTGATGTAAACCTGTATTTATCCATATAAAATCCTAGGAGTTTTTAATTTAGGTAATTTTAAAACCATTTACTAGAGCATCTCAATAGGTGGTTCTAAGAATGCTAGATCTGTAGCATTACTGATATTTGAAATTTGAGGAATTTGTTGGTAATCTGGGTTGTTTCAGTAATTTATATCAAATTAAGGATATTTAATTTATGTTTAAAAAAATCATTGTCAAATAGAATTAGTGTAGATTGCAGAAAATCCTAGATTAAAAAAAAGATTCAATTGTTTTTCTGTATGCTAATGATGTTATTATACAAACCTTTCTTGCCTAAATATTTTTTTCTTTGTAACAGGTCATGTTTTTAGGTGAAATTGAAGAAGTTCTGGATGTAATAGAACCGACACAGTTCAGAAAAATACAAGAGCCTCTTTTTAAACAGATAGCAAAGTGTGTGTCAAGTTCACATTTTCAGGTATAATTTGAGATTTTCAATAATTAAAAATTGGATACCAGCCAATCTCATTGTCCTGATATTTTAAATGTGTATTTCAGATTGCAGAAAGGGCTCTGTACTTTTGGAATAATGAATACATTCTTGGTCTGATTGAAGAGAACATTGATACAATTTTGCCAATTATGTTTGGCAATTTATATAAGATCTCCAAAGAACACTGGAATCCGTATGTACTTCTTATTGTTTAATCTTTTAAAATATTTTAATGTATTGCAGATTAGTTTCAGATTTAAATCCTTTTGGTTTTGTAGGACACAACCTCCATGTTAAAATAACGCACTTGTGTATATGACAGTGCATGAGAATTGCGTTGTCTGCAGAAAACTTCAAGCACTGAATACTGCTACTTGAAAGATGTGCTTTGAAATGATTTATTATATACATTGTCATAAAACCATACAATTGGAAGTGACTTCAATTCATCTAGTGCAGTGATGGCGAACCTTTTTTTCGTGGCGTGCTGGAAGCATGTATGTGCGCGCGCAACAGCTCGCATGCGTGCCAGCACCCATAATGCAATGCGAACCCTCCCACATGCG
>JANHZT010009198.1:225681-240080 GCA_032468215.1 Stegonotus admiraltiensis | reverse complement strand
ATCTGCTTTAAAAGAGGCGGTGGTAAGGCCCCTCCTCAAGAAGCCCTCTCTCCAACCAAATCTACCTCAGAGGACTATTGGGAAAAATAAGGGGGCTGTGGTGCTGTTCCAGTCTTTTTTCTTCATCTCACCATTTTCATAGTCTGCAGTCCGTTTACATAAATAAGAATGGACAACTTTAAGCAATTATTGTAGAAACGGTACTGAAATAGTAATGCTGGAAAGTGTCTAATCTTTACCTTTTTCAAACTATGATTTCTATCAAAGTTATCTCACTTCCCCTATTTCCCTGTATGAAATCTTTTAGTGGCTTCAGTATCTAATTATCTGTATGACTGCTCTTAAAAAACCCTGTGTGAATTATTTTCAATGCTCCTAATAGTACAAAAGTAACCATTAACAAATCTCCAAGAAGTATTTTCATTTGCCATTTGTAGAAGCAGAAGTGTTTAATTAACACTTTTATCACTTTATTAGCTGATTTTTTTTTCCTGATTGCCAGAGCTGCACAATATACATGACTAATGCTTGTATGATCTGTTGTGGGAATCAGCTAAGAATTCTCGATTCCAAAATGATACAGCCTAAGATTTCATTTCAAAATATGGATTTAAGCTTATGACGACCAGTTCAAATCATCTACCATGTCCATGATGAAATCTGAGTTGAAGAGCACCTTCCCTTTATGCAGTGCTTATGCCTGCCTTCCATTGAGGACCTATATACTGCATGGTTCAAAAAGAGGGCTGTGAAAATATCTACAGACCCCTCACATCCTGGACATGAACTGTTTCAACTCCTACCCTCAAAACGATGCTATAGAGCACTGCACACCAGAACAACTAGACACAAGAACAGTTTTTTCCTGAACACTATCACTCTGCTGAACAAATAATTCCCTCAACACTGTCAAACTATTCACTAAGGCTGCATTACTATTACTATTAATCTTCTTATCGTTCCTATCACCCATCTCCTCCCACTTATGACTGTAACTTTGTTGCTGGTATCCTTAAGATTTATATTGACTGTTTCCTAATATTATTTGATTGCTTATTTGTTCCCTATGACTATCATTAAGTGTTGTACTTTATGATTCCTGATGAATGTATCTTTTTTTTTATGTACACCGAGAGCATATGCACCAAGACAAATTCCTTCTGTGTCCAGTCACACTTGGCCAATAAAGAATTTTATTTTATTCTATTCTATTAGCAGAAATGAGAAAGGTCCATTCTCTTACCTTCTCTGACTTTTATCTTCCCCCTTTCCCAGGAAAATTATTCTTGAAGGTTGTGGGACATTTTGGAAAACTTTTGGAAGGGCAGAAAAGTAGAAGAACGTTTGGATTGTCCTCAAAAAGCTCTCCTCATTAGATGGTTTCTTTCCCAAGGCTATACATAGTTCAGGTTTTTAATAACATCTATGGATTTTTGGTCTAATGTTTAAGGCACCTAGCTACAAATCAGGAGTCTTTGAGTTTAGTCCCACCTTAGTGGGACTAGAAAACCAGCTGGTTGATTTTCAGCCAGTCACCCTGTCTCAGCCCAACTCACCTCACAGGGTTGTTGTTATAGGGAAAAACAGAAGGAAGGAATATTAGGTTGTCTGCTGCCTTGAGATATTTATAAAAATATAATATAACTTAAATATAAATTAAATACATAAAAATAGAGCCCCTTCTTGTGGGAGATGGGCAGCCTAGAAACATGAAATATAAATAAAAAAATAACCTGAAAATCTCATCCTCCTCCAGTCCTTGCAATGCCTGTATGGTATTGTCTGAAGGCCAAAAGGGAGAGTGCATATTTGTCTCTTCAAAAGCTTTGAACAGCCATTCTTCTGCTCAGAAGCTGACCATTAGCAGTCCTTCCTATGTATTCATAAATTCCTCTCAGCAATTCTCCTAATAGTTTCTCCTTAGGATGCCTCCGTAGCGATCAAGCAGTCCAAAATTAACACTACAGGAAATTCATGGCTTAACTTTCCTTGCTTGTAACTTTCAAAGCTTGCCAGAACTGGTTCAGAATTTTGATTTAGGGATGAAATAAACCAGAAAAGCTATTTAAAACTCAAGGTAGAATTCTGCTTTTGCTTCTAAAATAGATTTGGGTAAGTTGCTGTTCCATTTTAACACCTAACACATGTTTGTGTTTGGGCAGTTTTGTAACCATCCCATAGGAAATCCCCCCCCCCCAGCTTTCAGAATTTCATTATAACTAAAGGAATCTGAACACAAACCATGATAATTTCAAACCATTACAACTCTGCCATATGTTTCAACTGGACATTGAATGCATCCAGTGGGTCATAGTGGGAGCTGGAATTTCAGATCAGATGTCAGATCTCTAGGAAGATTTTCCAAGCTAGGAATAATAGAAAACTCAGTGCAGACCAGATGGTGACTAGCCACCATCTGGTATTCAGATGCCACTGGAGAAAATGCTTTAAATACAGTCAAATGTTACCATCTGTCTTTGCCATAGGTTGATTTAGGTGAAGAATAGATAAAACTTCACTGACAGGCAGAAGACTCTTGTGATTTTTTTCAGTTAACTTCAATAGATGTTTATACATAAATTGTTTACAAATAAACATTAGTCCTCTTCAACATTTATTAAAAATGCTCAGCTTACACTGTTAGAAGTCTGGTGCACATGGAACCATCTGCATCTACAACTGTATCCAAAACAGTCTTTGTGGTTATATATAGGGAGATCTATTTTATACACATGGTGTTAGGGCAGCGCTACTACACATATTTCCTGTTCAAGGAAATATGTCTACATCAGTGGTGAAATCCAAATTTTTTTACTACCTGTTCTGTTGGCGTGGTTTGGTGGGCATGGCTGGGTGGGCATGGCAGGGGAAGTATACTGCAAAATCCCCATTCCCACCCCACTCCAGGGGAAGGGTACTGCAAAATCCTCATTCCCTCCCCACTCCTGGGGAAAGGGTATTGCAAAATCTCCATTCCCACCACACTTTGGGGCCAGCAAGAGGTGGTATTTGCTGGTTCTCCAAACTACTCAAAATTTCCAGTACCAGTTTTCCGAACTGCTCAAAATTTCTGCTACTGGTTCTCCAGAACCTGTCATAACCTGCTGGATTTCACCCCTGGTCTACATGCTCAAATCCTGGAATGTAACAGTTGGAAAGGACTTTGAAAACATTTAGCTTAACTACCTGACCAATGCAGAAATCCACTATTTCAGTAATCCCGACATAAGTCCATCTTCCTCCCTGAAGCATCTACAACAAAAGAGAACCCACCGCCTCCCAAGGTGTTCTGTTTCAGGGTTGAACAGCTTTTACCATTAGGATATTTTTTCTTGGTGGCCAGTCAAATTCTACTTTACTGTAATTTAAAGCATTTTTTCTGCCTTACGGAACATTTCTGTTTATGTTCTATAAGAAGAAACATGAAGGCAACCATCTACCAAAGAAAGAACCACACCCTCATCAACAATGGTAGGGCAAGCTACTGTATATAAATAAGGCATCATTTACATTCATTCATGCTAATGTTGCCCAATTGGGTAATGAAATATCTGCAAGCAAACAACCAAGATCAGAGAGCACTAAGATCTCCACATTGGTGTCAGGGTTCCAAGTAACACCCCTAACGAAAGAAGACTCCGAGGCTTGAGTTTCCTCAGAATTCCATTTTATTGGAGATATCATATTGGCACATCTGGGAAAACCCGAATCTGAAAATTTCCAGGTTTTCCCCACCCAAGTGAAAGTTCAAGTCCCTGCTCAGCACCAAGAGTGGGTTTCACTTATCTTTACTACTGGTTCACAATGGAAGCGCACATGTGTGCTTCTGCACATGCACAGAAGCTTCTGTGCATGCACAGATCACCCATGATGATGTTGTGGCACGTGGGCACAGCCTCCCGCTGGTTTTATTACCAGTTCTATAGAACCAGACCGAACCAGGAACAACCCACCACTGCACAGCACCCACATGTCCATCACATGGTCCAATCATCCACCATCTAAACTAGAGATACCTCCCAGTTATCCGACTCTAGGTACCAGGGCAAGGCATCCTTGACTCTCTGAGAAAGGAATGTTATTTTGACTACATATCACCCATACTCTATGCAATCCCCCCTCCCAATTTCCCACAGTAGAAAATGTGGCAGGCCTGAAAGCCCAACTGTAAAAGATGGCTTCCAGGTCTGACAATTGGTCCCTGTTGAAATTCATCTTGCTTGGTTTTACTGAATGTTCCAGCTTATTAAGGATCCTTTTGAATATTTATACTATCTTCTAGGTGTTGCTATATCCCATCTTTGCAGTATATGTATCATCCACAAATCTGATTAAATGCTCATCCAAATCATGTATAGGTATGTGGAAAATGCATAGGGTCCATATAAGTATGTTGAACTGCATAGGGTGCAGAGGTACAACAGTTCTATTCTTTCTAGCTTGGCATAGATGTCATTGATGTACATTTGATAGTAGTATAGTCCACCCCGCATTGCACTATCGTGCTTACTGGAATTTCATGAAAAGTTTTGTTAAATGACTTGCTAAAACCAAGTATGTTATAATCACCACATTTCTGTTCAACCAAAATGAGTAATCTTCCAAAATGGGTCAGGTTGGTGGACCTTAATTTTTGTTGATAAACCTATGCTGGACCGATACCATTGCCACTGTCACATTACCCTCCAGAAAATTTTGATGAAAGACGAGAAAGTGAAATAACACGGTTTTTTTTCCTGTTGTTTTGTTGAAACATCACCACCCTGGTTTTCTTGGAAAATGAACTTCATAATAGTATTATCTTCTTAAATATTACTTTTATTTTTATTTAGGTTGGAATCCTTAAAGATAGAGTATTAGGGTGGAATAATTCTAATTAGACTAATTAAATTAAATTAAATCTAATTTAAAAATTAGACTAGAATAGGATAAGAAGAATATTTTTTTAACTGTATCTTGCATGCTTTTAAAAAAGCCCACGAAGTAAGAAACATGAGCCCATGTGCTCTTTTACTTTTATTATAATTCAGTGGAGGAAGGGTAATCGGGGGTGGGGGGTGGGGGGAATGGCTGACCTAGTGTGATTTAGAAAAGCTTCATGACTGAGAGGGAATCACACTGGGTGTTACAATTCAAGAAGGAAGTATAAGCTTGTAATGAAAAGAGTTTCACACTGTGAATGTGGCAGGAGTCTTGGCCTCAGTTATTCCAGCCCATCAGTTTGTCACATTTTCTCTTCCTTACAATTGTTCTATAAGCAACTCCTGAGACTCTTCCAAGAACGGATTCAAACTGCATCCTACTCTTAGATTAGCAAGAAATGCAACAACATGTTTTGTCCTTTTATTCAAAATGTATTTTCAAATCACACACACACACACACACACACACACACACACACACACACACCTATCCACATGTGGATATTTCATTTTTAATGAAACTCTCTAAGCATATAGAGTTTATAAAAGTTTATAAAACCATTTCCCACCAATAGGATGTTTAGATTTTATTATGCTAACAAAATATGGGTGGAAGACATATAAATGACCCCACAAAAAAGGTGCCAGGTTTTGAATCACCACATCAGCAGTGGTCAATCCTGAATAGGATTTGTGTCTCACATGGTGAATTTCTGTATAAATAAGGTATAGTATCCTCCCCTCAGTGTGACTGTGGGGTCCCATATCAAACTGTAGATCACATTGTGACTGGCTGTAAGCTGAGGACATATATTGGTCCAATATCTGATTTTTTAAAAATATAAATGATGCCAAGCTTCAATGGGTAGATGGCCTAGACATTGGTATTTGAACATACGTAGATCTTTTTAACATTTATATTTTATTGTCTTTTACTAATCTAGGTGAAATGTCAACATATATTGCTATCTATGTGGGATATGCCATATGTTAAATAAATAAATGGCTGGAAGATTTTCGTGCCTTCCTCTCTATCAAAACAATCAAACAAACTCAGCAACCATTTGCCATGACCACAAAGGCAGAAAATTGTTTTAACATGCTATTTTATAAAGACAAATTAGGACAGCTCAGAACCTGTGGGGAATAAAATGTGCTTGCTAAAAGAAAGAAAAATTCAATGTTTGATGTAGATCCTCCAAACTGGCTATTTAATGCCCTTCACTAACTCACATATTTCAAGCCATTTTCTAATATGGCTAAAACCCTCAGGTGTTTTCTGGAATGCCAAGGTGTTTAAGAATAGCCTTTACTGATTTGAGGTGTTCCTTCACAGAATGTGATCCCATCTCTCATGGCATGACTCCCTGAGGGGGTCGCTTCTGCCACTGTGAACCTGCTCAATCATTTGAAGCAAAAGAGACACCTTGGAAGGTGTCCCACTGTTTGATAATCTTCATGTAGGAGAGAGCTTTCTCCTCATAGCTCCCAGGCCTCTACCTTCCCTTTATTTAGAAAAATGTATTTTTCTGAATAGCATTCTTCACCATTTTTCACTGTAAATTGAATTGTAACTTTACTGATTTAAATGTTATTTTTCAAATCTTGAAAGCAGTCTTGGGTGTTTATGGAAGTCATAAGATGGGATATCAATCTAATGAATAAAACTACATAAATAACCTGTGCAAAATTTCATAAAAATAATTAATAAAATACATAAATAATAAATATGTATTTCAAACACAAAAAATGATATAATACAGGTAGTCCTTGACTTACAACTGTAATGAACTCTGCCATTTTAGTTTAGAGCCTGGTTTAAAGCCAGTATGGTCTAGTAGTGGTTAACGCACCAGGCTAGAAAGTGGGAAATTGTGAGTTCAAGTGTCACCTTTGCCATGAAAGCAGTTGGATGACCTTGGACCAGTCATTCTTGCTCAGCCCATCCTACTTCATAGGGTTGTTGTGAGGAAAAATTGAAGGAGGAAAATATGTTGCATATGTTCAGTGCATTCAGTTACTTGTAAAAATAATAAAAATGGAATATAAATAAAATAAATTAAAAAATGAAGTAAGTCATGCTGGAGGTTAAGTGAGTCATCACACGACCAACCTAATTTTACAGTGTGTGTGTGTGTGTGGTTTTTAAGCAAGTGCAGCAGTTGTTTCCCTTCATTTCCTATCAAGGGTCCCAGCAAACCCTTCATTTCCTATGGGATATTTTTGCTAAAAAACTGGAAGTAAAGGCTATTTTTTGGCAAAAATGTCATAAACTGTCACCATTTATAGGAAGCTATAAACAGCTGTAAATGTGGGCTAGTTGTCAAGTGCCTGAAATGAGGTCACATGACTGTGAGGGGATCAGAACTTCAGAACTGGATTGTAAGTCCCTTTTAGGGGTCTGTCATAATTTTAAATGGTTGCTAAGCGACCACTCATAAGTTGAGGACTACATGCACTTGTATTATATATTTTATTCATAAATAAAAATACATAAATAATATAATAATACCTAAACCTTAACGGGACACAGTAAGTCACACATGAAAAGGAAAACAGCTTTGTAAGAAACTGGGAATTACATCTTAAATAAAAAAATATATAAAGAAACAATCATTAAAATGGTTGAGCTTGGGCACAAATAAAAGAAATTATACTTAAGATGGAACAAAAACTAGGCTGCGAAGATAAGAGGAAAATTCCTTTGATGAAAAATGAAGTAAGTCCATCCAACAATCCCATCCAAAAATTACCCTTAGCAATTCTATAAGCCAGCAACAATAATAATTTACGCTTAACCTTTATCAATTTTGGTGCCTAATTCCCTCATGTGATTTTATGAAACCAGGGTTTTTTGAAATATTTCATCCCCAGAAGCTAAAAGTTACACTGCAGAAATATTCATCTACATTCCCATTGCGAACCGGTAGTGGAGGTAAGTAGAACTCACCCGTGAGGTAGTCTTCAACTTATGAGCACAATTGAGCCCAACATTTCTGTCGCTAAATGAGACATTTGTTAAACAAATTTTGCCCCATTTTATGACCTTTCTTGCCACAGTTGTTAAGTGAATCGCTGCAGTTGTTAAGGTAGTGACATGGCTGTTAAGTGAATCTGACTTCCCCATTGATATTTCTTGTCAGAAGGTCACAAGATGTGATCACATAACCCTGGGACACTGTAATTGTCATAAATATGAATCAGTTAATCTGAATTTTGATCACATGACCATGTGGATGCTGGTCATGTGGTCATGAAAAATGGTCATAAATCACTTTTTTTCGGTGCCAATGTAACTTTGACCTATTATTAAATGAACTGTTGTAAGTCGAGGACTACCCATAATGTATTATGCTCTCAATCTTTTCATCACTAGCAAGTTACATTTTGATCAACTGATAAAAGGTGTGTTATAAATAGCTTTATAAATAAGTTTCTCAAATAAACCTTGATATGTCAGCATGAAAAAACCTGAAGAAAGGGATGAATTTCGGTGAATGAAAACCTCACTAACAATCTTTGCAAAATTCGGGACTGCATAGAAACAACTGCTGTGCAGGTGAAGAAACCATATTTTAAATATTAAAATGAGGACCCGGTTTGTAGGGGGCAATAAGCTGACTTTGTATAAAAATATACAGAAGTATGAAGGCTATTGCTTAACACATTGTAAGCCGCCCTGAGTCTCCGGAGAAGGGCGGCATATAAATGAAATCAAAAAAAAAAAATCCCCTGTGTGCAAAACACACTTTTGAGAGCAAAAAATTGGGCAAAGTGAATTCAAACAGAACTGGTTTGAAAAAAAAAAGCTTGCTATGGAAGGGAATTTGAATCAGATTTATTTTGCCTTCTTCTGGCAAACTGATGAGCAGTAAAAGGTACAGAATCTTGACAAAAGTTCCCAAGCCCACAAATTCAAAAGCATCTAGCAATTAGTCTCATCAGCTCAACTCACTGAGTATTAATTTACATCTGCATATTCATAACCTCAAGCCAACAATAACCTCAAGGAATCATTTATTTACTATAAAACATCACTGCAGATCAACAATGTTCTTCTATCAATTTACACAGCACTTTCAATCTAATACTTTTCACTGAAGACATTTATTTATAATGGCATATCTTGTGTGAGTCATAAGATGAGTGACAGAGTGATGGGATCACAAGTGGCATATCTGAATCAGCCCTAGGGCAAGGGGCTTGCTACTCAAAGTTAGGCTGCCTAGATTTCAGAAAAATGATAGAAAGTGAAAGCTTTCAGAAGCTTCAACATTTCTAGGGATGGAATTTTTCCTATGAAACAGTTTGAATAAGAAAAATATTGTTTTGGTACATTTAAAACTTATATAAATTTTTAGAGCAACAGATAGATTTACATTTCTGAATATGACCTCTGCTTCCAGAATGCATTATTTGGACAGAAATGGAAGGACACTGTGATTCACACAATGGATGAATGGCTGCAAAAGTTGATGGAATCATCAGAGATGGTTAGATGGATAGTTTGACACCCCTCCTTTGATCAAGGGTGTCAAACTAGTCGCCCACAGGCTGGATGCATCATATGCTGACCCCCAGTTTAGTGAAGGGGGAAAAAGTTGTGATATATCATGTGACAACAAGGTGTTGTCGCGAGTTTGACACCCCTGGCTTTGATTAAAGAAAAAAAAACCCATAATTAATTGTATTTCTATTTGGAAACCGCTTTTGGACTTTGTGCTTGAGGTGGAAAAAAAAGTGAAACTTTGTTTTGGGTTTTGCTGATTAGACAGGTTTGGTGTTATAGAAATGGCTAGTATATATTATTACATAAAAGTAAAAATTTGAGGTTTCATGTTATTACTTTATTCTACTTCACCAAAAGGAATCAGAAGACAATGCTTTTTATTTCTTTCCACCCCCTCTACTTACACCTTTTCTCTTCCCCCTTTCCTCTCTTATTTTACCATTATTACAATTTTCTTTGTATTTTTGTATGTTATGCTTTGATAAACTAACATAATGCATTATTTGGGTGTTTAAATTGAATGTGTTTATCTATTGCATAAGAGTGAGGATGAAGATATTGCTACTCTGTTTTGTAAATGCTGGAGAGCCATTAAAAGAGTTGATGTGTTCTATCTAGGTGACTCAGGGACAAAACTGAACATCAACTCATTGATGAGTCTTTCAATCGATTTTATGACAACTCTATAATCTCAAATTATTCTGAAATAATTTAAATTTCAAAAGAAATAATTTAAATTTCAAAAGAAACATTAACTATCCCTCTTTTTAGACAATTGTATAGGGGGGAAAATGTGCCAATTAGTGCATTGAAATTACAATCTAGTGTTGAATCAGATTAAAACTAGACTGATTGACATCACAAGGATTAAAACCATGTTGATAGGATGATTAGCTTCAGTTCAAATAATGATTTTTGTCTCGCTTTATTTTCCTATTCCAATCACTCTCATCTCACTCTCCTAGGCTTGCTCTTTGGAAAATGCAAATCCCAAAAGCAAGCTGGCAATGGGGAAAAAATCCATCAAAGTCAATACTCTAAATTTACAAATTAAACAAAGTATTATAAACGTAAAGAAGGAGAATGATAATCTTTATCTAGTGTTCTGCCATATTTGAAGTACAGTTTTCATTCACACTAGGTATACTTCGTTTGCTGTTTCTTCCTATTCCAATATGGCTTCAATAAATGCCATATTGTCTATCTATTTCAAATTACTTTGGTTGCAAAACTAGAGTTACCAAAAATCTTCACATTCAGTTTTCAAAATAAAAAAGAATACAAAATACAAAATAGAATACAAAAATAGAAAATAGGGAAAAACTTAAGGAATAAAAATGATTACAACTAAAGGATTGCTTTAAACAACCTTTGAAGATAATAAAATCAACCTCCCAATTTAGCAATCTAATACTGAACTTGTAATGGACATTCCTATGTCCTAATGAATAAGAGAAATAAAAGTCACCAGTATGTCTCAGGAATTCAGTAGGTAAGGAGACAGTAAGAACTTCAAACTTCATGCTCTTGGTGGAAGTTTAACACTACCTACTTATTCTCTTTTTTTCTTTTTTAGATAACCCCAAATATATCTAATATCTGAAATGAAAGTGAAAATCCATTGTTTATATTTGGGGCCTTGTTCAGAAAGGGACAAATGACATTGCTAAGATCTTTTAAATATTTTGAATAAACAAATCCACATGTTTACTTCTCACTTAATGACTGAAAAGAGACTGAAAAACCACTGATTAAATCCGAGAGCTATTCTGTGGTCACAAAGCATTCATTTAATTTTGACTTTGGTTATATTTTATACTTTCCATATTATATGAAATCATGTCCAAAACCTATCTCATGAAAAGATCTTTCTACATAAATATTTCTCTATGAGACAGTTGATGTCAGAAGCAGTATTTTATATATGTTTTTCCTCAGCTTTCAAGGTTCTTGCTCAAAATGATGGGCAATTGATATTTCATCTTTTTTACGTAGCACTGAATATTGTCCATGGATGTTGGGAATCTGTGAGGAACATGCATCTGTATAGTATATGCATATGTACAGTGTATGTATACTGTATGTACAGTATATGTATATGTATATGTATATGTATATGTATATGTATATGTATATGTATATGTATATGTATATGTATATGTATATTATTGTGAATGGATAGCTTCTTGTAATGCTTCCAGAAATAGTATCTTTGGCTTTAAAAAAAATGATTTGCTTTCTATGGTAATTTACAAATTTTCTTGATCCAATTACCATTGAAGTCAAGTCTATTGGTAGAAATGAATGAAACCCTTAAATCACGTCACTGGCATGATAACATCACAACCCAGGTGTGGTCATTTGCCCCTTATATACCTATAATAAATTAGAGTCCCTTTGTGATTAAGGTAACATACAAGTTGATATATAAAATACAGTCTGAATAGAAATTTGTATAGTGATGTTTGGATTGAATAATACAGTAAGTCTCTATTTAACAGCTCACTCATACTTTCCCCAAGGTCAGTCCTTCTTTATTTTTGCTTTGTCAAACATCTAGCCTCCCAAAGAAGCAAATAGGTCAAATAGGTTTGCATAAAGTCATGCTTCACTGCACTGCCTACGCTGATATTACACTGTGGTTACTAATGGAACCAAAACCACTGTACAAATTGGGTAATCTCAGATGTGATCTAAAGAATTACAATAACGTTATAGATGCATAGCGGATATTCAGGGAATTGTGTATGTATGTGGGTATTTGTATTTTCCAGAACCACTGTCAAGATCTTAGCGCCTCCAGTATAACTCCATGAACAGATAAATACTATAACAATTTAGGAGGTAAGTGTTATCACGAACAATAGCTTTTTTTACTAACAGTAGCTCCAGTAACATTGGAGCTTTGTTTATTACATTAAACCATAAACTTGCTCTAAATAACCTGTCAGCTGCATAAAAGAACTTGAACATCTTTTCTTTTCAAAAACATTATAGGAAATCACATTTTGCACTTTACAATTATATTTGTATTAAAATGATTTAGCACTGGGTGTATGGGAGTGTTGGTGGAGAAAGTGATTAATAACAACAGTAGTGAAACCATGCAGAGTTTAGGGCATCAGGAAGGAAATGAAGCAGAGACAAGAAAAGCAGTGAATGATGAAGATAATAAAAGTTGTGTGTGTTTGTGTGTGCGCATGTGCGCACATGCGGGTGTGCCTACTCATGTAATCCTTATCTCCCAAAATACAGAAACATACATATTACAGAAAAAGGTGTCCTTACCATTATTTTAAGTAGCAAGAACAGTAGAACTTTTTGAGCCCTGTCTATTTATGCTATTAAAAAAATAAATCTAGAACTGGGTTACTCCTTTATTTCATGTTATGCACAATAACCATTTAAGCTGTTTAATGGTGTCATATTTTTCCCACGTTCAGTCCCACTGCTCAGATTTTTCTTTTGACAACTCTGTGCATTTATTCCAGTGAAACAATAGCTTAAGAGACAAGGGGGTGAAGAAAAAAAATACTCAGTTTTTTAAAAACAGTTTACAAACCATTCAGGTTCTAAATTATAATTTGAAGTCAATCCGGATGAAAGATAAGGAAAAGCTTCAGTGTTTACAATAGTGGTGGGATTAAAATATTACTTGTTCTGTGGTTTTTAACTGCTATTTCACTTGGAAGGCAAGTTCCCATTCGTACTAGTTCTCCACTGGCTCCATTATGCCTAGCAAAACCTGCCAGATTCCATGACCCATAAGATTTTTTAAAAATATTATTTTAATTTTAAAAAAAGGAGACTTAGCATACTGTCAAAATAAAGTAGTAACCCCAAGGAAATTATAATTTTCCCAAGAAAGCTTCTGGCTACTCCGTATGCTGTACCTTTGAGGCAGTCTTAAAAATAAAAAAAAGGAGAACCTACATTGGAAACAATTTTGCCAATTTGTCTTCAAGTGGATAGATGATTTGTGATTGGTGGGGGTGCAACAAGGTAGCCCTTTTGTGGGAAGTCCAGAAATGCTTAAAAATGCAGATCGAAATATAAGAGACCTCTACTCTGATGGTTCCTGGGACACATTTTCACTTTCCCATTTCCATAAAGTGACACAATTTGTTATCTGTCAATCCTTCAAGGTAAAGTAAAAGGGTAAAGGTTCCCCTCACACATATGTGCTAGTTATTCCCAACTCTAGGGGGTGCTCATCTCCGTTTCAAAGCTGAAGAGCCAGCATGGCCCGAAGATGACTCCATGGTCATGTGGCCGGCATGACTAAATGCCAAAGGCGCACGGAATGCTGTTACCTTCCCACCAAAGATAGTCCCTATTTTTCTATTTGCATTTTTTATGTGCGTTCAAACTGCTAGGTTGGCAGAAGCTGGGACAAGTAATGGGAGCTCACCCCGTTACGCAGCACTAGGGATTCAAACTGCTGAACTGCCAACCTTTCGATTGACAAGCTCAGTGTCTTAGCCACTGAGCCACTGCATCACCTTCAAAGTAAGCCTGGTCAAGAAACCAGCACCAAAGAAACACTAGAATTCTATCTTATTGCTATAGGCTATAATAACAGAATCTTGAAAACTGGATGATGTTTCTCCTTCTTTCCCTCTTATATAGTGGTGGGATTCAATTTTTTTAACAATGGGTTCTGTGGGTGTGGCTTAGTTGGGGGTGTGGCTAGCTGGTCATGTGACTGGGTAGGCATGGCTAGCTGGTCATGTGACTGGGTGGATGTGGCTAGCTGGTCATGTGACTGGGTAGGCATGGCTATGTGCATAGGGACTAATCAGAGGGCTTAAAAAAGTCATTTCTGACTGGTCCTCGTACTTTTGACCGGTCCTCACACATATGACCATCCTCACATTTATGCCCATTGTGGCATTCTTAACAACTGTGTCAGTCATTTCACCACTACATCTCTTCACTATGGTTACAAGATAGGGCGCAAAACGTAA
>JANHZT010009198.1:21013-33021 GCA_032468215.1 Stegonotus admiraltiensis | reverse complement strand
AGTGAGTGTCTTAAGTGGCTAAAAAGGGTGTTGGGGAGCAAAGGCAAAAATAAATTTTGGTAAATTGGGTTTTTTCATTGAGCACACCTTCCATGTCAGTTATTGCATGACATGCATTGAAAATTCTATCAATGCTCTTCATCTCAGAAAAGTTATTGCTTTAGAACATAAGTTCTGTTTAAATTGCCTTGGGCAAACTAGCTACCTGAGTTATACCTGAGTTATACCATTGGTACTAACAATGCAAGTACTGTTCCCTTAAGATTTCTAATGACACATTTTAAAGAAATTAATACAATATTGAACAGGCCTGGTCTCTAAAGACAAATATCTGAGAAAGTATTTAAAATCAAGTAATATTGTCCTTGATCCATCTATAAACTGAACTAATTTAAATATTGTCAATATCTTCCTTCTGCCAGTCATTCAAATCAAAGTGATTGCATAGTTAGTTACCAAATTACTTAGAAATTGAACACTTTTAGTATCTAAGTGTCATTTTCAGTTTTCTTCCAAGGCAATTTTGCTAGCAATAACAAACGCTGGTGTTTAAACAGACAACACAGAAACTTTAAAACATAAACCATGTAATAAATGGGAAAAGCTGCTATAAAAAAGTCATTTTAGACATAATTGAGCAAAAAAAAAAAGGAAAGAAAAGAAAAGAAATGATGGTAGTGGCATATATAAATCAAGTAATTTAACATATTCCTGATAAAATGCACAGAAAAAGTCAATTGTGGCATTCCATTATTTGTAAATCAAATTCATGAAACAAAAATTGCATGTTTACTTAATGATATTACATGTATGTACAGTTATACTAATGGGAAAGCAAAGTATCAGACATCTTGGAAGCTGGGGATATTATTGGCAGTATCTCAGCTTCCTTCCCATTCACATAAATGTCTGGGTTAATTATTGCCTAAGTTCACAACATAATAGAAAGGAAAGAAGAGGCTGGTTATCAGGTTCACATCTCATTTTATGGACTAGCATAAAGTTCATTAATAGTACTGTGCATTCCAAAGGCCAAACTGTGTCTGGCAGGGAGATTGGACAGCAAAATAAAAGAGTAGGAAAGTTTAAGACAATCTTTCCATTGCAGATGAACTGCTCGAACTCTCAGAGCTTTTTTATTAGAGGAAAAAGAACACTGGCAGGATATAATATATATTGGATGTACGGCATCTGTGTCCTTAGGGCAGAGCAGGAGATTGGACCAAAGCTACTTCTTGATGACCAACGTTCTATCTATTCCCTCCTCAGCATAAAATAAATCTGAAATTGATCTGAATTGTTCTGAGTATTTTGACACTATGATGCTATGAATATGGACTTGTTTATATGTTTAACTCATAAAGTTTGCAAAGAAAAATCCAGATGTGCTCTTACAGACACTAGTTAAGCACAGAGGTCAATGATTGCTTATTTGTTGGCCAACAATTGCTTATTTGTTGGCCAGTGCTTGATTTCATCCCTTGGTCTTTAACACATCTTGCTTATCAAAAATAAAAGAGAATGTATTCTCTTTAGTGTCTGTGTTATGTGTCTGAGATGTCTGTGTTGATTTTGGTAGAACATATTTATTACTTTACATCAGGGGTGAAATGCTCCTGGTTTGGACCGGTTTGCCCGATCCGGTAGCGATGGAGGCGGGTGGTTCGGAGAACCGGTAGGAAAAAACCCTGCCCCCCGCCCATGCCCAGCTGAGCTGCACAATCATCAGAGGCTTTTTTTATTATTATTTTTAAAAGCATTTTTTCTACAACCTCTTCAGCCAAAAAATGCTTTTAAAAATAAATTAAAAAAGCCTCTGATGATCGCATGGCTCAGCTAGGATCTTCAAAGGCTTTTAAAAGGAAAAAAAAACTTTTTTTCTTTTAAATGCCTCTGACGATCCAAGCTGAGTTGCCTGATCAGCAGAGCCTTTTGAAAGCATTTTTTACAACCTCTTCACCAAAGAGGTTGTAGAAAAAATGGTTTTAAAAGTTAAAAAAAAAAATTGGCCACGCCCACGCAGTCACATTACCCCCTCCACCAAGCCATGCCCACAGAACCAGTAGTAACAAGTTTTAGATTTCACCACTGCTTTACATATTCCTGTTCTGGGCTTGCACTTCTTTGTGGAAACCAAGCATGCTCCTGCAATGGGATTCTAAGCTTAAGAGCATGATGGAAATGTGAACCAAGAATTTGTTCACAGAAAGCAAAAACTCTACCTTGAAAGCATAAGATGGAAATCTGTTGTCTTTTCTGAAGTAGCATTGAAATAAACCCCAACCCCAGACACAGAACTGCAGGAATAAGGATGTATAAACATCGCTCACATTTTTGGACTTCCGGTTGACATCATGGCGAGAATGTCTGAAAAATAGCGAAACTCCGATGGGCTCTGTGAAATGCAGCTGGCAGTTGCTTGCTGGGAGACCCTATGGGGTTAAGCCTCCCTGGAGGGGAGGGGAGAAGGGAGAGGTGCTTCATTGATCATGAGGAAACTGCAATTTCCTCGTTGATCCAAAGAAAGCTCTCCTGAATGGCAGCAGGGATGAAGGCCATTTTTGGTCAGTCACAAGCTGGGACAACCAGGACACTAAGATCCACTGATCTGGAGCAGTGTGTGGACAGAGCAGTGCAACTGGATGAGAAAATTTCCAACTGTTACTTTAGAGGGTTAACCTAAGTTAAAAGTTTCAAAAAAATGATCTCCAAATGTTAAAAAAGCAGTGATTGGATTTATGGAGAAAGATTAAAGACTAAAAACTAAAGAGGAAGATTAAAGATTTAGAAGTAAAAGAGAAAAAAACCCTAAAGGATGATTTAAAACGTAGAAAGCCTGGAAACAACATTGTGAAAAGTGACTGGATAACAATCAGCTGATTCTGATTTTTACATTCTATGCAATGCTGGAATTGGGAGCAGGGGAGCCATCTACTGGAGGAAGAAGATTGCTGCAACATGTATAATTTAAAAGAAAGTGGGGAGAAAAGTAAACAATGTTTGGAAAGCTGCTTGACCTTGACTTTATCTTAGTAGGTGATTTGGATGCTGGGAAATATTTACTGAGCTTTTTGAAGATTCAGAAGGTGAATTAAATTAAACTAAAACTCTATTGGAATTGTACACTGAAAAGCGGTTTTGAAAGATTTGAAAGAACAAAAGAACAGATAAATAAGACTTTAAAATCTGGAAAATTGGGAAGGTGTAAATTGAAAATTATAAAAACTGAAAAGCAAAACTAATAGAAAATTTGGGGACTTGGAGGAATAAGTTTAGGGTTGACCAAATCCTATTAACAAGTGATTTTTTTTCTGGAGTTTTCAGATATTGAGATAATGGGACATTAGAGGTATATTAACTTGTTACAAAATGACCCAGCAGAGACAGTAAAGTTCTATGAAGAAATGCTAGAAATAGCGACAAAGAATTATAAGAAGTTGATGGGAATATTTAAAGATATTGAAAGTAGAAGGCTCTCAGCAAATGGTGGGAAAAGATGAATATAACATACAGAAGACAGCTGAGAAATTAGAAGGAGTGGTGGAAGGGACAAAGCAAAATAAAATACAAAAAGATAAAAATTAAGTTAAAAACAGATAAAGATACTGAAAAGACAGCAATAATAAATATTAAAAATCAAATAGACAATACCGTAAGAGCTTATAACAGAATAGAGGGGGGGAAAGGAAGCTCTTTCAAAAATAATGAAAGGGTCATGGATGGATATTCAAAAGATGCAGCAGAAAGAGATAAAGGGTAAGACAGAGGGAAAATTAGTTTGTGCAAAAATGCTAGAAAGACATATAGGATTCCAAGAGAGAAACATAAAAGAATCCCTAAAAAAATCAAAAAATGATGTAATTCTAAAAAGTCTGAGAGGTGATGGACAGAGATATAATATTTATTTATATATATATATATATATATACACACACACACACACACACACACACACACACACATATACACACATACACACACACACACACACATAATAGAATTTATTATAAATACAGATGCATTAAGATTAGGAGGTGGAAGACTAGGATTAGGTATATTAAAAGTTATTATTATGATCAACAGGATGTAAAAAATATACTGGAAAATATAGTTTTCAAGGAGTATAAATTCAGGGGACTTGGAGAGATAATCTTGGGACTGATTAAATCTTATTGACAACTGGTTTTATTGGTATTTATAGAAAGTTGAGCTTTGAAAATGTGGTGGAGCACTGAGTGATAAATTGGGAAAATAGTATAATATTGATTGATACATAAAAGAATATATTGTAATTATAATGACCACATTAAGGCTAGAAGTTGGAAGGTAAAAATTCTGTATATGTAATTGTATTAGTACTGTGAGCACTGTGTGAAAAATATGTAAACCGAGTCATTACACTGTCCACAAAAAAATGTTGGTTGTTAAAGAAAAACTGTAAATAAAACATATACAAAAAAGGTTGCTCAGATTGTAAACTACATAGTTCAGTCATCATGTTTTTCATGAGTCCTCTGACTGTCCCTTTTTCTTGAAGATCTTTGAGCTGGGATTGTTTCTGCCTTAAAGACTTACAGCTTCCTCTGGACTGGTCCAACCATCACTGGCAGAACGTAACAGCAATGCCAGAGTTTATATACTGGATGGTGCTATGAAAATGCTATAAGAGACATTTTATCTAATCCAGTTATAATGCTGCCAAACTTACAAAATATAGGATTAAAAATAGAGCAAACATCATTTAAGCAGCAGACAATAGTATAAATATAAATTGCACTTGAGGCCCATAATCCAGCTCTAACCAACACAAGAAATTCATCAAATGGGTACCATCCTGGTGCTATTCTAATAAGGTGGAAATGACTTGCAGTACATCCAAAATTACCGGATATTGTTTGCAGTATCCAAGGCAATTGTGGAAAATATATATTGTGCACATTTTTATCTGTTTTCCTTAGAGAAAGTTCAGCAGTCAGGAAGTTGAAGTTAGATCAGGGGTGTCAAACTTGCAACATCACGTCATCACGTGACATATCGTGACTTTTTTCCCCTTCGCTAAAATGGGGTGGGCGTGGCCAGCAAATGATGCTTCTGGTCCGCGGGTCACGAGTTTGACACCCCTTGGTTAGATGATAACCATATGATTGTTGCTCTATTATGACTTCCAACTTTATAATTGGCTAAGCTATTCTGGGCAGCTATTTTCAGTAGCACCTGGATTCAGTAGGGCCTCGGTTTCCTAGCTCTGACTGAAATAACTTATGTATGTGTTCTGTAAGTTTTTGTATTATCTTGGGCTTTCCATGAATTGTATTATTCCATATCTTCAGATGTCTAGAATTCTGAATACGAGAAGAAGCTTGATATTCTTCTTTTGCTAGTGAGTTTAACTGCTTCTATTGCTCACATCTTTTAAAAAGATACTAGTATGAACCATAGGTTCAGAAGGCACAAGACAGCTTTTAAACAGCTGAGATTTTACAAAAAACAGCATTGAGTGTATTGGCATAAAGTTCACTAGATTTGACTTCACAAGTATTATTACCAACCTTTCCAATATGCATGCAATATATATTAAAATATTTATATTATTATATAGAATATAATATTGTGACAAGCATTTGTGACAAACATTCCAGGGCTAATATCAAAATGAACAACTTTGCTGAAGAGACCCTGAAGAGAATGGATTGAAGATGGATGGCTCCAAAGGAGAGTGATCCCTTGGAGAAATTGAAGCTGAGCATTACAAGGAGGCTGCAGGCATTATGAAATATTTAAAAGCCAAGTCGGTCATTATGCTGATAAAATGGCTTTTCCTGACCTTGTCTATGCTTTATCTCTGCACATACATGCAACAATCACTTGATTCCAGTGATGGGTTTCAAAAAATTTTGCTACCAGTTCTGTAGGCGTGGCTTGGTAGGCGTGGCAGGGGAAAGATACTGTAAAATCTCCATTCTGTCCCCACTCCAGGGGAAGGTTACTACAAAATCCCCATTTCCTCCTGATCAGCTGGGACTTGGGAGACAGAGAATAGATGGGGGCAGAGCCAGTCAGAATTTCTACTACTGGTTCTCTGAACTACTCAAAATTTCCATTACCGTTTCTCCAGAACTGGTCCAAACCTGCTGAAACCCACCTCTGCTTGGTTCATACTAAAAGAAAAAAGCAAATAAGCACTGGACAAATGGTGGACACCATGCTTTGCTACCTTACAGAGCTGGGAGCCTGCCTTCCATACTGTATGCTGCACGGGTCAGAAATAGAGCTGAGAAAATATCTACAGGTCCCTCACATTCTGGACATAAACTGCTTCAACTCCTCCCCTCAGGACACCACTATAGGGCATTGCATGCCAAAACAACTAGATACAGAGGTAGTTTTTCCCTCATGACATCATTCTGCTGAACACCTAATTCCCACAGTATATTTACCTATGTAGTATGACTGTATTACTATTATCCTTCTCATCTTTTCTACTAACTTCTCCTACTGGTATCTTATGATTATATTGCTTTCTTGTTTGTATGTACACTGAAAACATATGCACCAGAAGCAAATTCCTTCCGTGTCCAATCACACTTGGCCAGTAAAGTATTCCCTTCCCTTCCATTCCAATAAGCCCCTCAGGAAGCTGATTTGGGGTGCCATGGAGGGGTTATTTCATCTACCACAGTGCAGTTTGTTGGCATAGAATAAAATCATTACTCATTAAAGCTTTGGGGCAGTGGTGGGTTTCAAAACTTTTTACTACCAGTTCTCTTAATGTGGCTTGGTGGGTGTGGCAGGGGAAGGATACTGCAAAATCTCCATTTCCTCCCAATCAGCTGGGACTCGGGAGGCAGAGAATAGATGGGGGCAGGGCCAGTCAGAGGTGGTATTTACCGGTTCTCCAAACTACTCAAAATTTCCGTTACTGGTTCTCCAGAACTGGTCAGAACCTGCTGGAACCCACCTCTGCTTTGGGGCATCTTCCTTATTTCTTCACCTATTAAAACATTAACCAGTTTTATTTATATATCATATTTCTTAACCACACATCTCCCCTTAAAACTGAACCAACAGGTGCATTCTAGCAACCAGTCCCTGCAGTAAAATTAGTTTTGTGTACGTGTGAGCATCCTGCAGGAAAATTATTAGTAACTCAGTTTTGCTATTGCAATATCTCCCCTTCTCCTATTTAGGAGAAATCTTCCTTTCAGGTAAATGTAATACATTATGTCTGCTTCAATTCTCATTCTACATGGCTTGGCTTTCAAGATAGTGTACTATTCATGGACAGTAGCTCTTTCCATTTTCTACAGTCCTTAAAAACAGCAGCAGCAAGACTTGATCCACAGGGAGAGCCATCACATGTCACAAATATTTTGCTGCAGGGAGAACATTCTCTTGTGGAATACACACTTAAACAGAGGTGACATGTTGTGCACCTGTTTCTGCCTTGGGCCCATCCCATTAACTAGCAACTGGCAAAGAAGAAAGCTGCCTTCACAATAAATGGGATGGAACTTACTATTTGTCAGCACTCAACAAGGACCAGGGCACAAACACAACACAGCTGCCAAGGTTTCCTGATTCTCAGTTGGAGGCGTTTGCAGCTGTAACTGAGGACAACAGATGGAGTAAATTACACATTTCAACAACCTTTAATGTAGCATCAAACACCTTGCCTTTTAGCTCAGAATAAGAAAATACGGAGACATTTCTGTTTCTACAGCTTCCCCTTTCATAAGAAATGACATGAAGCAATATTCCCCTTTAGAAGGCCAGATCCTGAAGATGAAATTCAAATATTTTGGCCACCTAATGAGAAGGTAGGAAAGAGCCTAATGCTGGGAAAGATTGAGGGCAAAAGAAGAAGGGGACGACAGAGAACGAGGTGGCTGGATGGAGTCACTGAAGCAGTCGGCATGAGCTTAAATGGATTCCAGAGGATGGTAGAGGACAGGAAAGCCTGGAGGAACGTCATCCATGGGGTTGCGATGGGTCGGACACAACTTTGCAGCTAACAACAATATTCCCCTGCCTTGTAGGCTAGTGTAGCACATTCATGGCCTGTGAATCTGCACAACTTGTGTAACAAAAGTGGGCAACCTAAGCAAGGGGAAGGGTTCTTTGAATTCTCAGTTAAGTGCATGTTATTGTACTTTGTGCAAATTATTTAAAGATGGCTACAGTGTATCTCCTTCTCTACCCTCCTGACCACTGATTTCCTTAGTAACAGTGAGATTAAAAGAGCTACACATTTAACAACAATATGAAATAAATGGATCTGTTCTGAATCCTCCAGCACATCCCTGAATTCTTCATTTCAGTTGCCAGTATAGAAAAGGAGAAGGCAAGGGAAAGTAAAGCCATGTTTTACCTTCAAGTTTACCCTAGCAAAGGCTTCACTCTCCTCCCCACCTATTATCCCATCCCATCCCATCTCCCTCCCTCATTTTGTTTTGTTCTTGTGGCCTTTTCAGGATGCAAAGAAATTAACACCATATAATTATCGATATTACTCAGTGCCTTAAAATCAAATATGCTTCTGACATCCCACGGCTAAAAGACAAAAAGGTTTTCATGAAAAGATTTCCTCTGTGCTTTCACCAGCTGCTCTTTCTCTTGAATCTCAGAGGTCTTGGAGAACAGTCACAAAGCACCACTTGAGAGCCAGGGAAGCTCATTTTGGGAAGAACATAAGGTTCCTTTAGTCAAAGTGGGCTATTCATCTGAACTCTTCTGTCCAGCAGGAACTCTCCAGTGTCACTGCCAGAGGATACATCACTTGTGGCCTTGGTTTGGTTAAAACCATGAGACCCAAATCCCTTACTAGGTTCTTATCTGGCACATACTATCAATCATAGTCTGAATTTGTACAGCACAAATTCTCCAGCTGGGACACCTGGAATCCTATTCCTAAGCCAAAAATAGACAATCTTATGTGTGAAGCAGGCCACTCTGTCTCCCCTTTTCCCTGCCCCACAATTTCATTACAATGATGAAAATCCAGAATAGTTTGCAGAGCAAAGTGTACTAGCTTCCCAAAATTTGCAACTAGTAGCTAAACGTTTAGTTGAATTTATCAGCTGAATGCATTTGGGTATTTAAAACCTAAAAGCAAGCAAGCTTTGGACAATTTGATTTGACATAGTCTGGGATCCTTCAATTAAGCAATGCCATCTATTGCGACCCTGGAAAAATGCCTTTTCTGTTGCAGCATCTGCCCTCTGGTGTGAAGTTCTCCAAGATCTGAATAGCAATAGTACTTAGACTTATACTGCTTCATAGTGCTTTTCAGTCCTCTTTAAGTGTCTTACAGAGTCAGCATATTACCCCCAACAATCTGGCTCTTCATTTTACTAATCTCGGAAGGATGAGTCAACTTTGAGCTGGTGAGAATTGAACCGCTGGGAGTCAACATAATTAGCCTGCAATACAGCATTCTAACCACTGCGCCACCATGGCTCTGAACAGCCTTCATCTTGCTGGTGTTTGATGGTGTTTCAAAGGGTCCTGAAGAACCAAGGTCTTCACTTACACTTGTGTTGGTGTAATTGAAGCCTCCTTTTAACCCAGTTTGTTACTGTTCCATCTTTTTTTCCTTGTCATTTTTAATGTCATGTTTTTCATATTTTAAGCAATTTGTACATTGGCCAGAGTTGCTGAGAATCAGGTGGCATATGCATGTTGATGGTATCATCATCATCATCATCATCATCATCATCATTTATTCATTAAACATGAAACTCAGTCAACTGAACATTTAAAAATGCGTCACAAATACAATTGACCGTATATGGTTGATATGGGTTGCTGCCAGCATCCTAGGTATCAACCAAGTACCTTCTTAAGATGTACGATGTTCCAAATAGCAGTTTTTTGCAGTTCTGCTGGTGTTAGTGCAGGAAGCTGCAATTTCTTGATGTATTTATAAAATTTTTGGACATGGTACCAAGTGCCCTGATGACAATGGGTATCACTGTTACATGTTTCATCCATAATCACATAGTTTTGATGGCCAGGTTGCAATATTTCATGATTTTTTTCCAGTTCTTTTTCTTCAACTTTGGCTTTTCCTGGTACCGCGATATCAATAAATTGTACATTTCAGTTTTCGACAACTGTGATATCTGACATGTTGTGTTCCAAATGACAATCTGTCGGTATTCGAAAGTCCCACAAGATCTTCACCTTCTCATTTTCAATAACTTTTTCCGCTTTATGTTCCCATGACTTTTTGGATAATGGTAAGTAATATTTTTTCCATAATGACCAGTGGATTAATTTAGCAACTCGATCATGTCTAGTTCTGTAATCAGTTTACGCAATTTTGCTGCAGTCACATATTAAGTGTGAAACAGTTTCAACTTTGTCATTGCAAAGTCAGCAGTTTGGATTGTCAGTGGATTTTTGTATCTTCACTTTCATGGCATTAGTTTGTTCTTAAGCAGCAAATATTAAACCTTCTGTTTCTTTCTTAATGGTTCCTCTCTTAAGCCATGCCCATGTCAAGTTGTTATCACACTTTCCTTCAATGTTTTTCAAGTGCTGTCCATGCAAAGCTTTGGTTTTCCATCTATTTAATCTGTCATCCAGCTGTTGTTGTTGGGATGATGATGATGACGATGATGATGTTGATGATGTTGATGATGTTCCAAAATATGGGGGAACTGGTCCAAAAAGCCTTGAATTATATAGGAAGTGCATCTATGGAATCTCAACAGGAAAGAAGGAAACAGAACATTCTCCAGAGGGAGAGAAAAGTGGAAAAGTCTTATACTGATCCCAACTTATGCCAAACAATATTTTTTCCCAGTGATGCATTTGAAAAATAAATTTAAGCTGAATCCTTTTTACATGCTGTTACAACTTGTTACCCTTTGTTGTTGAAATGTGCTTTCCCCTCCCGCTTTCCCCCACTTTTCTCATTTTTCTTGAAGCCTTCCCATTTTTTTTCTTTCTTGGAAGTTCAAAGATTGCCTCCCACATCGCTCTCTCCTAAAGGAATTAACTTAGCCTTTGGTATCCTTGATTTGCCTGCTAACTACAGTTACTTAAAACTAAAAAACTTAGATGTACTGAAAGAGAAGGGATCTGAGACTTGTTTCTATAACTGAAACACTGTTCAATGTAACATTGGAACACAGCCAGAGAAAACAAACCATGTCTTAGCAAAATCCATTATGTGTTAGACTCCACTTCATGATTGCCTCCAAAATCTTTTGGTTTTTTGACAGGCATTTAGAGATTCATATGCAGCTACTGTATTCATCCTTCCAAGGTTGGTAAAATGAGGACCCAGATTGTTGGGGGCAATATGTTGATTCTGTAAACTGCTTAGAGAGGGCTGTAAAACATTGTGAAGCAGTATATAAGTCTTATTGCTTTCCTGTATTTACTACTGATTACTTCTCCCCTCCTTTCAGAATGATCAAATTTCTCTTCTTCAAACCTTAAAAACCTTAATTTGTCACAAAACAATTCTTCAATAGGACACTTGTTGGTACTTATATATGAAAATATTTCAATAGACTTTGAAAATAGATTTTGAATATATCTAGTCTGTTTGTTTGTTTTTTGTCAAAACACACTTTGATTATTAAAATGTGTTTTATTTTTTCCAGTTTTCTTGCTTACAGTAAATGGAGATTGTCATTGTTTTTGCATAAAGCTGCTCTTATGTCCCCCCTCCCCTTAAATTGTACCTGCATTTGATTCTCTTTTCAGTTGGAATAGCCACATCCCAACAAGTTGCCTTGACGGTCACATTGCTATCAAGATGAATCCCTCTAAAATTTTATTTTTAGAGCCTGTGTGGCACAGCAGACTAATGCTCTTGTTAAAGGGAGTATTTAGCATCCAGCTGTCTACAATTACTGTGAGTTCAATTCTCACCAGGCTCAAGGTTGACTCAGCCTTCCATCCTTTCTAAGGTAGGTAAAAATGAGGACCCAGTTTGTGGGGGCAATAAGCTGACTTTGTATAAAATATACAAAAGTATGAAGGCTATTGCTTAA